>CANTAL010000451.1:0-111989 GCA_947650365.1 Chamaelirium japonicum | reverse complement strand
CACTAGATCGCGTGTTATACGAGGAGTGAACGAGTGAATTATTAATGGTGTGGTCATCGAAGGAGACGATAATATATTAGCGAGATGGCGACGCCTCTGGAAATCACGAACACCTTTCACCGTCTCGAGCTTTGTCTTTTTTTGGCCAGATCGATTTAAGACATTATCTTAGTAGAGGGTGGGTTAGCTCAATAATACAAAAATAAGTAGCAAAACTCCACTACATAGTGGGAGGCCCTGCTTTCAGTCCCTGCACTTGGTGCATAAAATAAAGACCAGTTGGGAATCCTTGCTTGCCACAAAAACTCATTACCACCATTAGCCTTTACCCAACATGGCTCACAAGTTTGGCTTTCTCGTGGGTGACCCGGTGACGAACGCATCTCTCGATCACAAGCATAAACACGATCAACGATGTCTTTGCGCCATGCATCATGTAGTGTCAGGAATACGCCCTCCGTTCACGGTAGTAGAATGAGGTGGATGCCTCTTCCACCCTCACTAACCTTTGTAGAGGTGGACCCAAAAGGAGAGGAAGAAACACCTTAATCAAACCTGTCTGTGTGTGTACGCGCGCGCGCGCGCAAGGCGGAGAGGGGGTTCAAGCAAATACAAAATATTTGCATCACTCACCTGATAGCACCTTATCACCACACACAAAAAAAGTGTTAATTGCATATCACCTGCTATAATTAGGCTTAATTGCATATAAACACCTGTCAACATACTAATTGCATATGGACCCCTGAAATCACCAGATGTTGTGCACGCTAGCCCCTCTGTTAGCATACAACAACGATCAGTGAGGGACTAGCGTGCACAACTTATGGTTATTTCAGGGATTGATATGCAATTAGTATATTGAGATATGCAATTAATCCTAACATAAGGGGCGTTAAGCAAATAAAAGTTATAAACAATCAAATCAGCTCCGAAAGTTGGAAAATGATCATGTTCTGCCAAGAGCCAATGGAAACTGTAGCATCACTGTAGCCCTTTCCACAATGCCATGCTAAAAGATGCAGAACTTGAGGAAACAGCAATCATATAACTGACACTCCCATCAGAATTCAAGTAGATACCTCTAGAATTCATAATCACCAAGTCGGAAATTGTGAAAAAATCGGAAAGATGAGAAGTCAGAAAAAATCGGAAAAAAGGCAGGAAGAGTCAAAAAAGAGTCGGGAAACAAACAGTATAATTTGAAACAAATTTATATATAGATGTTCCTACAAAATGGGTAAATCGGGACTAAAACGTGAAAACTGTGACTTTTTCATAAAATCGAGACTTTAGCAATACATGACGAGGTTAAAACTGTGACTTTTTCCTAAAATGCAATCATTCGGAAACAAAATGCGTAAATCGGGACTAAAACGTGAAAACTGTGATTTTTTAAAAAAATCAAGACTTTTTCTTAATACCAGGAAAGAGTCGAGTAGTGATCGTTTACTAAATAAGTCATGTTTTAATCACAACTTACTGAAAATTCAGAGTTTTTGGTAAATGAGCCAAAAACCACCTTGCTACTCTGATACCACTGCGATTCCAACTAAAAGTCGCCATCGATATCAGTTCCATATCACACTCCACCATCGCTTACCGACCTTAGGTTTCAGGTCTTGGATGCCTTTCTGAGGTGAGAACAACAATGCAGAGTTCATCCCCCCTTGGTGCAGACATAGGAAGACCTCACTATCAACTCTGACATACCAGATTGATGATGATGGAGCCCTGCAAATTGGGTTTACCTTACGCAAGTGATCCCATACGTGCGAAATTAGGTCTGCTTCCTCAAAAGATCAGGTATATTACATCAAAATCAAGTAAAATTCAACTTCACCATTTAATTAACTTAACAAAACTCATACCACCAAGCCTGAAGAAACAAACTACAGTACCATCCATAAAAAGATACAGATACCAAAGAAATTATAGCTCCGCTATACTACATCCTGGAATACACTTGATAACTTATGATCCTGTCTCGGCATATTAAAGTACTAGAGGCACAAGTAGAAAACTTTAGGCGATATGTATGAAAGATGGTACCACAATATGCGGGCAGGTAGCCAGCCAACTCTTTCTAGGGTGCTGAAGCCTTGACGATCGCAAAAGTTCCTTCATCCATCATCGCATCCCCTACAAAATCAATATTAATGGATCCAAAGCAGGATTAGTGTTGTCCTCTTCCAAATACTACATATTTATAGAGCAACCACTATAAGGCCCTGTTCTTTCATGGGAATTGGAATTCCCTAGGAAATGGGTCCGTTCCTGTTAAGAATGTTACTCCCAACTCCCCGGGAAATGAAGGCAGGTTATTTGTGGGATTTCGTTCTCAACCAGAACACCCAAGTCTGTACCACACCCATCCACATGCACCTGCGTACAAAACAAGATGGGGGAAGATAGTGATAGCAAATGACGGGTAGGTGGTTTTATGGAAAGAACATGGGAACGGACTCATTTCTTAGGGAACTCCAATTCCCAGGAAAAGAACAAGGTAAATAAACTTGTACAGAAATTAAAATAGACAATTTGGTAATCTTTGGGGTCGTTATTGTAATAAAAAAGTATAGGCCCCGCAGAACAGTTAAAGACATTTCTGGTATCCAAGGATTGCGGCTAGATTTTAACAATCCAATAAGGCCACCATATCCCTCTAAGACGACCTAATCATTCTCCAAGATCTCTACTTTTATCTCCAATTTTTTTCCTTGGGAAATTCTTGAGCAAAGCAAGTGATGATCACAGAGAATTTTGTCAACCAATCAGCAGGCACTTTTCCTTCTATCCGAAGAAAAGGGACCATCAATGGAAAGAGATGGATACAAAGTTACGGAGAACCGTTGACCGACAAGATAGTACACCAGCAGAAGCAAAGCAGTAAAATAGGTAACCACTATGTCTCGAATAAACGACATGTGAACCACAGTCACTCTTTAAATGCATGGTCTGCTCATAAATTACCAGAATACTTGCGATCTTAACAGTACTCGGGTCATTATACTAGAGAGGAGTAGGATTAGTAAGGAGGACCTCCATGTATCGAAGAAGACACCAAAGCCACACAATGTCACAGGTAGAATCTGCCATGGCCCAGTGAGGACCCAAGATAAAGACAGTACAGAGAGAGAGAGAGAGAGAGAGAGAGACGATCAGTGATGCAACTAGCCTAATCAGCATCAGAATACGCGGTCAACTGAAGAGAGAAGATAGAGGATAACAATAGTGCTCGTGGCTTGGTACCTTAATAAAGGATCCGGAGGATCGTTGCATAGTGGACTACATGAGAAGCGCGACAAAGTGACAGGCACAGTGTGCCGCATAGGTAATGCCTCGCCGATGGATAATGAGGTAAACAAGACTATCAACCACAGCCAATAGCGAGTCACATTTGGGTGTGGCTCACCATCATCAAGTCAAAGCTTCAGATGAAACTCAATGTATGTTGTGGTTGTCCGATTATCAGTCAAGCAGTCACAAGATCAGATCAATTTTATACTTCTGCAAGAACATAATGCCTCGGCAGCTTTGGGCAATCTCAAAACCAAGGACGGAGTGAAGAAGTCCAAGTTCCTTCATCTCAAAGCGGCTCTGAAGGTCCTTAGCAAACTTACACAAGAAGCATCATCCCAACAATAATTAAATCCTCCACATACAAAAGAAGAAATCATATGGTCCCAGGGAGAAGTGTGAATAAGGATAGCATGATCAGACTTGCTGCGGATAAAGCCAACTACCATAACTGCCACACTATATTTCTCAAACCAAGCACAAGGGGCTTGTAAGCTTGTTTGAGACCATAAAAGTCACGATAAAGATGGCAAGCCTGTTGGGATGGATGGTCAAGACCAAGTGGTGGCTGCATATAAACTTCCTGATGAATTTTAGTGTGAAGACAAGCATTCTTAACATCAAGTTGAGAGATCTGCCACCCACAAATTGCAGCTACTGCAATGAGTGTACGGACAATGGTCATCTTGGTAACAAGGCATAGGTCTTCTCGTAGTTAATGTTATACTCCTAAGTAAAGCCATCGCTCGATCAAACCACCGAAGTGAGTCTTGATCTTGAGGATCCACGGAAATATGAACCTTCCCAGCTGGAAGGGAAATGACATCCCATGTATGGGTGCACTGAAGTGTAGCAAACTGATCTGACATGGTCTGATGGCATTCTAGAATGCTTAATGCCTCTTGAAAACTCTGGGCCTTAAGGTTCGTGAATGGCTGCCTAAAACCACTAA
Source organism: Chamaelirium japonicum (assembly GCA_947650365.1). Taxonomy (NCBI): domain Eukaryota; kingdom Viridiplantae; phylum Streptophyta; class Magnoliopsida; order Liliales; family Melanthiaceae; genus Chamaelirium; species Chamaelirium japonicum. The sequence continues at coordinate 107,737 of CANTAL010000451.1, read as the reverse complement.
TAGCTAGAAAAAAATAGACATAAATAGCCAAAGTTAGCTGATACTTGCTCAACAGAACAGGAGGAAGTCGGTCACAAAATGCAAAACGAGTCAAAGTAGAGGCAGGATCGTCACAACAGTGAGGATTAGAAGTAGCTATGGGCATGGTAGACATAGGCATGAGTCGTCGCCGACTATACACCTGACGAGTAGGAGGATAAGAATCTACGGCAGGGGCGGGAGAAGCCAAAATATCGGGGTAGTGCTCATTCTTGGATACTCTTTCCACCTCAACTTCCACTTCCCAAGCTAACCTGATGGAAAAGCCCCCAGGAATAGATGAAGGCAGGGGTCAAGATCCTTTAGCTTAGGTGGATCCACCTATCCTTGGCCTAAGGAGCTAGAACCTTGTATAATCAATTGAAGGTATCAACCCTAAGACTAAAAAGATTGATTATAGCTCATTTAGGAGCCAAAATGGGAGACGAAGCATTTGGGGAAGGTTCCGCAAAAGGAGAGGAATGAAACAGAGATCAGAAAAAGGCTCCGTAAAAGGTGGAGAAATAAAATCAACAAATATAAGCCATTCAAAAGTAGAGGGTGGCAGAGGATCAAGGAAACTAGAAGGCAGATGGGCACTGCACAAATGGTGTTCAAGAAATATAACATGATCACAACAATGATAACTCTTGTACTCAAGACTATACCCGAGGAAAATGCATGTGGTAGATCGAGCAAAGAGCTCTATGCGGTCATGAAGGAGAAGGACAAAATACATACAACCACGAGGATGAAATTACAGCGACAACAAATATTCATTTGCTAAGGGTGTGTTTGGTTGATGAGAATGTGCAAGAAAGGAAAAGAAAATACAACTTTTCTATAAATTTTGGTGTTTGGTTCACGGAAAACTGTGAATCTACAGGAGAACAATTTTCCATAAGGACCATAACTACCTACTTTTTCCCTCAAAACTTTTCTTGACAAAACCAAAGAAAAACATGGGAAAGGAAAATTCTCTCTTGCTAATGCATTTTCTGTTAAATTCTATCCTCTTTTTTTTACAACCAAACAATACCGGAAAAGTCAACTTTTTTTTTATTCTTTCATATCCTTCACATTCTAGTAAATTATTTTCCCACAAAATATTCCAGACGACCAAACACACCCTAAGATAAAATATTGTCGGTAACGTCTCAAGATCAATTTGGTTGGGAGAAGTGACAGCTACATCGTGTAGATACAACTCATGGATTTGGAAAAGCATGAGTCACAATTCATGCACTTCGAAATGCATGAGTTGTAACTACCATGCAGTTGCAACTCACACTATTTGGTTGTTTTTAATAGTGGTTGTGGGAGACGGTGGATGGGGGTGGCCATCGTGGCTGCAAGCGGTGGTTGCAGTGGTGATGGTGACTGATACGTAGGGGTGGCAATCCTTGACCCGAACCGAACCCAACCCGAAGTTAGCAGGTTTGGGTTTGGCCTAAACGAGTTCAGGTCATAAACGGGACGACCCGATTGACACGTTTATTTAATGGGTCGGGTTTGGGTTTGTACTTATAACCCGATTGACCCGACTTGACCAGTTTACCAAATGGGTCGTGTCAACCCGACCTGACCCGACCCGAGCCAACCCGAACCGATCCGCCCAACCTGAACCAACCCGGCCCAATCCGACCCGTCTTGAGTCTCTTGACCCAACACGACAGGTTTACATGGGTTCTGTTGACCCAACCCGAGCCAACCCGACCTGTTTAATAAACGGGTTAAACGGGTCAGGTTTGGGTTTAAGTTTTTGACCCGTTTATTAAACGGGTCGGATTCGGGTTGGGTGTTTGGCCCTTATACCTATGTCTCAACCATACCCAAACCCGACCCGACCCGACCCATTGCCACCCCTACTGGTAAGCACCGACAGGTGGTGGCCGGTGGCGGGAGGTTGTCGATGATGGGCGGTGGCAAGCCGATGTGGGCAACGGCAGGTGGCCAGAAAGACGATGGTGGCCGACGGCGGGTGGTGGGCGGCGGGGCCGCGGTGATTAGCGGGGGGTGGTGGCCGGTGGGCGACGGTTAGTGGTCGACGAGGCGGCTGCAAGTGGGGGGTTGTGGTCGGCGGGGCGGTGGAAGACGGGTGGTGGTCGGTGGTCGATGGTGGGTGATGGGTTGTGACCAGCGGGGCAGCGAGCGATGGTCGGAGGGCAACAAGTTACCGGAGGGGGGACCAGTAGTGACCGGCAGCAGGTGGTGATCGATAGGGTGGCGACATGAGGTGGTCGACCGACGGTGGTTGCCGGTGGGGCGGTGGACGGAGGCGGTAAGTGGTGGTGACCGGTGGTTGGTAAAGAAGATACATCTGCATAAGTTTGTACACGCAGCAAAATGACATGAGTTGCTCTACAACATAAAATATTTCAACCGGTACATTTGGAATTAATCCCAAAAATTCTCGAATGTTTGGTTGCATGGAGTTGCAACACACAAGTTGCAACTCAGACAACCAAACATTATGGTTTGGCCAAAATGCATAAGTTGCAAGTCATGGAGTTGCAACTCCTCCCAACCAAATAGGCCATCAACCCAGAACTGGTGGGAACAGATGCAGAGAGAAGAAGGAAGCGAGTCATTTAAGAGATAATGAAGAAGGGGAGAGGCGATAAAGAACCACTCTAGACAAATGACAGCCTAAAGTGGGACATAAGCATTCGTGATAAAAGCGAAAGATACAGGAAGATGAAGACGATCCACATAATGAAGTCCCTCCTACCTATGGTCAGTCTCCATTGTCTCTCCAGTAACACGATCATGTACACCACAAGAAGTAGAATCACAAAGGAAACAGTGCAATGAGAGTTTGTAATATGGCATACAAATAAAATGCTTAGGGGTAATGAAAACTAGGAGAACCTGAAAGCGACAACTGCGGTTAGAATGTGGCATGAGGATGCTTTCATAAGAGACAAAACAAAGAGAGCTATCAACAATAAAAAAATGGAAGAGGAGAAGGAAGTATGGTGCGTCGGTCAGGATGGAGCATTAGAGGTTAGGTGGCGATAGCCACCAAAGTCAAGGATCCAAGAGGGCAGCGAGGCGAATCTTTTAAACTTCGAAAGGAGATATGATGAGATAAAAGATCTCACTTAAGCGGATGCGATACAGCAGAGAAAAAACTAATATAATTATATAACCGTAGAGAAAGAATACGATTTGAAAAAATCTTATCCATATAGGCAAGATCCCACATAAAAAGAAGAAAAAAAAAAAAGGAAACCCATGCAGACAAGATCCATGGAATAGAAAGAAAGAACTGAAACTGCAGTAGGGAAGTGTCGGTGACTTTGAACTTGATTGGTATTTGGATCATGGTATTTCACCTCTTTAATTTTGTCACCTCGCTAATTAAATCACTGAGTACCAAGTAATTTGCTCGAGTCACTTACACCAGATCTCTCGCACAATCAGTAAAACGATCAATAAAACAAAATTAGAAGTCCAAAAATTACATACATGACCTGATCTTGGAAAGCTAACAAAAATTGCTACGAACTAAAATATGGACTTATAGAGTGTACCTGTTTCATTAATTTCACACTAAACGAACTCGAACTGACAAATTAGACTCAACTCCACCCACAACTACGAGATTGGATTGAGTCCTCATGAAGCGAAAAAAGTTTATAATAAAACAATAATCCAATACAAGTCATCATAGCCAAGAAAGATAGAACACATAATAAAGATACGGTAAAAATCCACCTAAACTACAGTTTTACTGGCTTATAACAAATGCTAGCAAGCCTGACGAACCTTAAACAAGTTACAAGTGGAATAAAATTAATACAATTGCTAAATTTTGCAAATTGCACGTAGTAGTCACTTAGTTCCAAAGAAAATTCAATCCGGGATAGTGCCTATAGTACCTTCTAGCACATAGCTTTTCAATGTTTCAGCTCTTCATGTTTCAGACATAGCTCTACCATCGAATTTCAAATGTGGTGCTTCCACGTGTGGAAAATTATTTAACAGATTTTCCCTAGTGGCATCTGCCTTGTCAAAATAGGCATAATTTGTCCATAGTTTCTGCTACGATTTCAATAGCTTGTTTTTCGGTCTTCTCCAAAATTGTATATGCATCATTCAATTTCCAAAAAGTGAGGCTTAATCATGCTAGCTTGATATACATTGTTGACACATTCCCTAACAGCTTAAGCTTTTGGGTGAGATGGTTTCCTAACATGGTATCAGAGTACTGGTTTCTGAGAGGTTCTGGGTTCAAATCTTGTTACCTTAATTTATTTATTCCGGTATTGCCCATTTGTTTAATTCTCCAAGTGCGGGAGAGGTCCCACACAGGAGGGGGGGGGGGGGGGGGGGGGGGTTAGCTTTATATACATTGTTAGCACATTCCCTAACGGCTTAAGCTTTTGGATGAGATGGTGTCCTAACAAACCAAAGATGAGCCTTGTAGAATGTATTAACATGTGCGGATCTAAAAAGGTTTAAAGTGATATATAAGTCTTATATTGTGATCATTATCCCACATATATCAACATTCAACATAACCCATCTCAAATATCATATTTCTTATAAAGGGGCGAGGATGGCTAATTAGTTTCAAATTAAAAACATTATAAACTGTTATTGCATAATCTTTTCTTAATCTAACAATCTAATCTTACCCTCTCAATAAAAAAACTTTCTCCAAAAATATGTACATAGAGGTCAGTTTTATCAAAACTTAAACCTAGCTTATCTTTTCTTAAATTTACAGTCACCCCCACAATCCTAATGGAACTCCCAATGGAGCTTGAAGAAACTTTAAGACATGTTTCAGTCAACCAAGTTAAAAGTAGAAAACATTGGTCCAATTTCTATGGTGCAACCTGAACATACCATCTCCATAGAAAAGTCAAAGTACGCTCTTGGTATATTTTACAGCGAAAGGACTCTTTAATGTATCACCGATAACTCCATCATCATGATTCAGAATGGGGTGCTTTCAGTTGTGCCTAGCTGCTTAATTGTTACAAACAGCTTCCACATGTCATATGTTGTTCCCTTCCATTCAAAACTATTTTTTTCATAAATTTAGCTAATATTTCTTTCACAAATTTTCTTTTTGGCCTTCTACATAATTGCATATTCATCAAAATTTACAAAAAAAGGCACAATCAAAGATGATCCTATAAAGGATACATTCGAATTACAAGTGAGAGATCACATAACTCATGACATATCAAGATATCAGTACTAGGGGAATGTTCAAGGTGGCTTGTAATGCCTAATATTTCAGGATATATTTTTATTATGGGCACCCCCACTTTTTATTTTTGAAGATATTAATAAGATGTTTATTAATAGTTGCATCGAATTATATTGTGGTAATGCATGTGTGTTGCATCTACTGTTGGACCCAATTGTCGGACCGAACCATGGTTCCCGGTTTTGGGTTGCGAAGTGACGAGAGGTAATAGATTCCGTGTGTGTGTGTCGGGGGGGGGCATGTGTTAAAAATCCACTCTCAATTGTGACTGGCACCACCCGGCACTCGACCCCAACGATCCCCTCCCCTCCGTCTCTCACGGTGTGTGTGGCCGACAGCCATCCCACTAACCCAAGCCAGCCACCGATCATCACCCCATGCCCAACCAACCCAATATCATTTCGACCTCGACCTACCTTACGACGACCCAACAATCTCAACCGTCCTCCCTCACCTTACCTTACTTGCATTCCTCTGCCCACAACCACCATCGGTCACCACCTTTCTTTTGTTCACCCATCGCACCTACATGGTGGCTACCACTGGCGTCACCGCCCACCAATGTTATCACTGCACTACCCCCACTTGTTCTTCTCTCCTTTGCCCCTCTCTAGTTGTGCTCTTGGGTTCGGAGGGTACATCCCCTCTCCTTCTCTGTTGTAGTGGATGATAATGATGATGTGAGTATTGTGATGAAGATGAGATGATGATCATGGTGTATGATGGATGGTAAAGATGATAATGAGATTAAGGTGAAGTTATAGGGTGCATGATTGATGATGATACCAAGTGCATGCAAAGGTGAAGTTATAGGGTGCATGATGGATGATGATACTAAGTGCATGCACAGGATAACGATGGTGGGAGGCATGTGTCAATGAAGTGTGCCATGATGATACTAAAGGTAGTAGTTTGAGGTGATGATGGTGTGGATGAGTGGGAAGGTGTGGGTATGGTTATGCATGTATGTAGGGTATATATCATTATGTAACATATGGGGAGATGTCCCCACGAGGTGCGTGCATGTTTTTAGGGTGTTTTGTTGAGTGTCTGTGAGAGTGTCAATGAGTGAGTGGAGTTAATTTGTACATAATAATGTGAAGAGTATGCTGGATGATTGGGCACTGTGAGAAATATGTGAATATTGTATGGTATGAATGCAAAGGTAAGAGAGAAGCATGAGTGAATAAGAGATGTGCGAGTGAGTGGGTAGATATTACCTTTATATTTACACCCTCTTGACTCTCCTCAATTCACATACTTTAGATTGTTATTGTTTTCTAGCAAACACCTCTATGCCCCGATTCCCTACAGAGAGCAAGCTCGACTATACTTTGCATCGAACCTTCTAGCCGAACCCAAAATCGCCTCAACTAGATGTTAAATCAAACCTATTCCCCTGGCCTAAACTTCTATTTAGATGACTTGTTGATTTTGGTTTATATATATATATATATATATATATATATATATATATATATATATATATATATATATATATATATATATATATATATATATATATATATGGGCATGCTATAATGCGACATGCGGTACGTGCGGCACTGCACCGCAGTCGTTTGATGCACGCGCTACGTGCATCGCATGCACGCAGCAGTGCATCAGACAGCTGCGGTGCGGTGCCGCACTTACCGCATGCCGCATTATAGCATCTCTCTCTCTTGCTCTCTCTCTCTCTCTCTCTCTCTCTCTATATATATATATATATATATATATATATATATATATAGAGAGAGAGAGAGAGAGTAGTGATACATTGCGGCCGGCTAACGTGCGGCCACCCCCTTCGGGGGTATTTTCGGAATTTTTTTTTTTGGGGATTGATCACCCACCCTTGGATTGGACACACAAAAAATTTCAGCCCGATCCAAAACTTGTAGGCCGTCCAAATGTGTTGATCATTTATCGGTCGTTCATTTTTTTCGCCATTTTGATCAACACATTTGGACGGCCTACAGGGCTTGGATCGGGCTGAAATTTTTTGTGTGTCCAATCCAAGGGTAGGTGATCAATCATCAAAAAAAAAATTTCCAAAAATACCCCCGAAGGGGGTGCCGCACGTTAAGCCCGTACGTTACCGGCCGCAATGTATCACTACTCTATATATATATATATATATATATATATATATATATATATATATATATATATATTCTTCCTCCTTTTAGAGCGTAACTGTGATGATCCGACCAGAAGTGAATCAAAGGCCAATCAGATATAGCGAAGAACGTGTTCTTCAGCGAGGTGACATTTACAAATATTATTAATGATGCGAAATGATTGCAATTAGAAATAAATTAATATTTTAATGTTTAACCTCTTAATTAAGTTAATATGTTTATAATCGATGTTGTAACTAGATATTTACCTAGAGAGTGGAACCTTAGAACCTGAACTTAACACTGAGAATAGTTAAAGACTAATTAATATTATTGTGGTCCACACCCTTGTAGGAGAGTTTGGGAAAATTAGAAACAGAGACACTTGTAAATCCATAAGGGTCGAGTCCCTGCAAAGTGAAGGGACCAAGTAGTCATTGAGAGTGATAATGTTAGTTTCTGTTAAAAAGAGAGATTGGGTGACAAATAGAAGAAAGAAAACAAGAGACTGAAAGAAATGAGAAAAGATAAGAAACTACCATTAGAGGTAAGGACCCCGCACACCCTGGGAAAGTTAACCTCCCAGGGCTGTGCAATTGAAAGCCAAAAGTTGGTTTGGGGTCACGAGCAAGGTTTGCGATAAAGCTAGGTAACTGCCCTGATAGGGGTCTGACCTAGGAAACACCGACCTGGGGTCACAGTAGCCCCCAAAGTAAAACAAGCTGGGTAGGAGTGCTCCTCCGTGAAAGACGAAAAAAACCATTTGGCCAATTGGATAGTTTTGTATGAATGTATCACTTGTAAGGATAAAGATGACCCTCTAAAGCGAAATAGAGGCCCAATAGTAATACGTACTAGGGGCAGAATGAATAAAACACCACGGTTCACAATATGCTAGTAAACAATTGACTACTTGGAATAAGACTTGAATATTGTTGTTGACATTAATGTAAACTTAAGAACATTAACTTCAATATCAGAATATTGTTATGCAAATCGTGACATCTATTTAGAATTGTGTATTCGTAGACCCTGAACTATGATATTTAAAAGTTATTCATTTCTAGTTATTAAGATACATTTGGATGTCACTAGCCTTTAGTTTGCCTAACCTCCCAATTCATTTTGAGGGCTGCTCATTCCCACGAACAGACTCACTTTCAAGTTTCAAGACAGAATGCTCAAGAGCATCAGTAGGAGTGTAGGAGTGGAGTTGTCAGACGTGTTGTTGCAATAATACTTTTCAGCATATTGAGCCAAAGTCATCTTTTATTGAGTAATATAATGTTGGGATGAGAATGTCAGTAATAGTTTCCTTAGTTGTGTTTCTTTAGAATATAATATAACTTGTTATGACCCAGTTGAAAAGAGGTTTCACACTTGGTAGGCCTTCCCTCAATGCTCCTTTTAACCTTAGTAACTAGTCAATATTAAGCAGATAAAAGGCTAAAATGATATACCCAGTAGATAGGTGTATCAGATCTTGCCTTATTAGTACTTGAGTGTCAGGTGAGTGTGAGATCTCTTGCTACTCACCGGAGGCTTAAGTACTCGTGCTTCCTCATAGGGCATTATGTCAATGTGTCGTGGCACCAGAGTGCCACCCATACTAGGAGAATAGCCTTTGAGAAGTTAAGTTGCTTCCCTGAGAAGCTTCTTCCTTAAAACACACAAAATGATTTTTATTTTCAAAATAAGTGTTTTAAAAATAAGCTTCTCTCTCTCTCTCTCTCTCTCTCTCTCTCTCTCTCTCTCTCTCTCTCTCTCTCTCTCTCTCTCCTCTTTAGTGGCATACTGGCGTGAGATTATCGATAAGAGCCGGTGAGAACATTGATCCTGTTTCCAGTTGATTTGACCAAACTCATCTTTCTCCCCTTTTACTCTTCTCACCTCCAAGAGAGGTTCTCAAATTTTTGGGGCATGACATGACTAGCGTTTCCACCTACCATGTTCAATATATAAAAATACCACAACAAGAACCACCATAATCAATTGATGTATGGGGGTTACATCAATTGAGGGCAAAATAATAGAGATGGTATGGGTATGTACACCAGAATGCCACGGGCCAGTAAGAAGAGGATCTTGGATTTCTATGAAGGGATCAAGAAATAGGAGGGGGAAATCCAAAATAAAATGAAAGTTGTTCGAAAAAATATGGAAAAGCTTACGATGACAACAAAGATAGCCCTTGACAGCAAAGATGACCCTTACCAAGCATGACTATCAGAGAAGGACTCGTATTAGTCGTATAATTGACCCAAAATAGATGGGAGTATGGGACAAGGATTAATGATTGTTGTCTATCATAGACAAGAACAACTACTTAATTGAAAGTCAATGTCAAACTCCTAAATCATTCACAAGAATTTGTTACCGACTGATCTCCATGTAGTACAATCCAACAATCTAATCATTACTCTTCCGATAGAATGCCGCCTTCTCCAAAATCAATGCTCACTCTACATCAGAATCCATTTATATCAAAACTTCATCAAATATTAAAGCTTAATGAAGCAGGTGTAATCAGATGTGTGAAAATGGAAGAGGGGAAAATTTTATATCAGAAATAAAGAGAAAAGTGCATTATTAGGGAACAAAATCATCAACTTACCAAATTTAAAACAGAAGGCCCCAATTTTTACTTGTACTCGAAGGTTGGGATAGGTGTGCTTGGTGTTTCAAAACTCTCTAAAACCTCCACCTTGCTGCCGCCACTACTATTCTCCTCCTTCTTCCAACCCCCCAATAACCCACCAAACCAAGAGGAAGAAGAGGAAGCGGAGCCCTCCGCCATTGAATCTGCTGGTGAGGGAGCCTGGTATCCGACGGGCGGAAACCCCCCGGGACCGCCGCCACCTCCAGCGCCAGCCATTGCGGCCACGTTCGGCGGCACCACCATGGTGGGGTCCTCCATCAGAGGCGGTAAGTTCTGGGGGTTGCTGAGGACGCGGTTGAGCATGATACCGGCGCCCTCGATGAGGGCGAGGAGGACACCGCCGAAGACCGCCGACCGGGCGGCGGCGCGAGGCCCCATGCGCATCTGGAGGAAACCCCCGGTAGCCGCGCCGGCGATGATGGAGTTCCAGGGGTCCTCCTTCTGGCGGAGGTAGACCATGGAGCAGTCGAAGGTGGAGAAGAGGCCGCCCCACACGGCGAAGCTCCCGCCGACGCGCGGGGCGTTCATCCGGACGGCCTGGGCGCCGCCGAATAGCCGCTCGCCGTTGGGGGAGTTGTAGAGGCCCTTGATGAAGTGGAAGGCGGACCCACCGACGGCGCCCATCCCGAAGGCGCCGCCGACGTCGTCGAGGATCCGGTCGGGGCACGGCTCGCGCGACGTCTCCGGTGTTCCCATCGCCTTTCTGGAATCCGACGACAGGGAAGGGGAAGATGTGCGTGGAGGCGAAGAAAAAACCGAGATCAAAGGGTTTACCGTTCACCTCACCGCCGGCCGTGCACCGCCTTTGGGCCGTACACATGTGAGACCCATGCGCAACTAGGGGTGGCAATCGGTCGGGTTCGGGTCGGACTTACCTCTGTCCATACCCATACGCATTCGGGTAAGACATGGTCCATACCCGACCCATACCCATTCGGGTCGAAGAGGGTCCATACCCAATCAGGTTTCAGGTTTTAATTCGGGTTTCGGGTATGAATTGGATATAATTTTATATTGTTTTCTCTATCATATATGCAATTACACAAGGAAAAAAAAATTAAGGCATCACAATGCAAGGTTAAAAGAAGCTTTGTTGGTTTCTTATTACAATGGTTTTAGAAGAGTAAGTTTGGGTAGGGACATAAGTTCAGTTGGAATTTGGGTATATAACATTGGTTTTGGAGTCAAACTAGATCTAGCATACACATGTTAGAAGGGCAATCGGGTTTCGGGTATGGGTATTGAGGTATCTATTCCCATACCCAAAAGTTAATCGAGTTGAATTTCTAAACCCATACCCTACCCAAATCATTATCATTTTCGGGTACAAAATTTGTACCCGGACGCGGTGTTTCAAGTAGGGTTTGGGTCAGGTTTTCGGAGTCCATTGCCACCCCTATGGGCAACAGCAAAATCTAGGAGTCAAAATGGGCTGGACGGATGGGCCAGGCTTTGCGGGGTCGGGCTCAAAGAAGCCCGGATCCGGGCTCAATTTCTTTTCATCAGCTCAAGCCCAATCGATTTTGTAATCAAACTTTAGAGGATTTGTTTGGTATCAATTAAGGCATTAACTAGTTAATATGGTTGACAATGGGTTGGGTTTGGACCAGACTCAAGCAGGCCTGAACCCTATTCTTAGGTAGGGCAAATGTATGTCGGACCAGACTCAAGCAAGGCCCCGGAGCTCCGCTCCCATGTTGAGAGAGAGAGAGAGAGAGAGAGAGAGAGAGAGAGGGGGGGGGGGGGGAGGGGCTTTTGTAGAGAGTGTGAACGGTTCTGGAGAGAAGAGAGAAGCGTTCAAAGGCCGCCACATTACGTCTATAGAGGCATGTGAGCAATGGATTTTCTCATCAGCCAGAGGTGCCACGTACAAATCCCCCGGCTTATATTATAGTATAAACTAGTGCATGCCCGTGCCTATCGACACTGCAACGGGCCACCTTCGGCAGCAACACACCTATCGGCACCAGTGGCGAACCCAGGATCTTTCCTCAGGGGGGGCATAATTATTAAAAAGTAACTACAGTCGTTGCCTAATAGTCAGAGGCTTCGGACGTCGGCGTGACAATGTCCCTACCCTTCCTTCAATCGTGTAGCAAAAGGCCTGTTGGAATTTTGCCTCGAGTGGAGGAGGATTTTGGTCCTCGTAGTCTTTCAAAAATTTGGGGTTATAACTAGCCAACTTGGTCAGGTTACGCGGGTTGTGGATAATAGACCAAATCCTCGGGTCTTTTTTGCGGAAATTTTATACATACCCCCAAAAACCTGTAAATATGTTATGATTCTCATTCACTAAGCGCCATGGGATGAACCCTACAAGGATGCCACGTGCACGGGTGGTGGCTAACGGCAGTGGGTGTCGTCTGACTAGTGGTAAGCATCGATGGAGGCAACGAGTTGTGGCTAGTGGCCGGCGGGGCCAGCCATGGGTCGTAAGTATGGGCGGCAAACACCGGGTGGCGGCCGACGGCGATAGGTGGCCCATGTGGTAGTGAGGCAGTGGACGACGACATGGTGGGGGGTGGTGAGCGGCAGGGCAGTTGGTGGTGGGCGACGTTAGGTGGTGGACTTGGTGGCATCCCCATATTGAATATATATCGGACATTCTTGTGGAGTTGTCCCACCATTTGTTCCTCAGTTTGTTCATATAGTGATACTCGTTTCAAATATCAGTACTAATTTACATTCAGCAAATGAGCAGCTCTGACTGGGCACCTCCATATGAAGTTGGCAACTAAAAGTTGGCTAGCATTGTTTTTTGAATAAATTACACTTTGTCCCCCGCCCCCTAAAGTTTAGCTCAAAGACATTTAACCTCTCTATATTTAAAAAACTACATTTTGCACCCCTTCAATTCAGTTTCTATCAGATAAAAATTACCAAATGGGGAAGTCGAGTAGTTGGCAAAAGGGGGCATTGTGCTAACATTTCAAACTTTAGGAGTGATTTGGAACAAAATACACTACAGGGGGTTTAAGTGTTTTTGAGCTAAACTTCAAGGGGGCAAAGTGTAACTTGTTTTTTTTCCCCCAAAGTAGGGGGGGGCTGGGCCTGGGGAAATCGACTAGTTGGCAAAAGGGGGCATTGTGCTAACATTTCAAACTTTAGGAGTGATTTGGAACAAAATATACTATAGGGGGTTTAAGTGTTTTTGAGCTAAACTTCAAGGGGGCAAAGGGTAACTTGTTTTTTTTTCCCCCCAAAGTGAGGGGGGGCTTGAGCCCCTCCTGGGCCTAACGTAGGTCCGCCCCTGATCGGCACTGCAGCGAGCCGCCTTCGGCGACAACACAGCTGAACGCCTTCGACAACAAAAAACTTTTGACGACGACACAGGCATTTATAGGGACACCCATTTCCTCGCATGTGCCGATTGGCACGAAGCGGGCGCCTACGGTGCGGCCAACTCCCCCTCGCCCTATAATCGAACAGATTCCTCGAGATCGACTCGATGGATTTGGGGGCCGAAATTTCAGCAGACGGGTTTATAGCCGTTGATGCGAACAACGATCACGGGATGAACGGTCAAGTTTAGTGCAGTTTCAATGGATCGGGATTTTAGGGATTTAGTGCAGTTTAAATGGGTTGGGATTTGAAACCAATGAGAGATCGTGCGTTGGTTTTTGAACGAATGGTTAGATCTATTCGGTTCATTTTTGTCCAGTCAGCTTGTCCTAGTAAGCTTTCGTTTTGTCTAATCAACACAAAACCGACGTGTCATGTTATATAGATTATCCTAGACGGTCTCTCTTCATGACCATATTTGCTTAGCTCTAAAAGATTAGGATTTCATTATACTAATAGCTAAACCCTACAACTTGGGGGGGGGGGGGGGGGGGGGGGGGGGGGGGTTTCGGGCCGGAACTATCCCAAACTTGTGAGCCCAATCGGAATCGGGCCTGGTCAGGTACGGGCCAAGATTGAAAATTAAATCAGAAAGAATTGTTGGGTATGTTTCAAATTGAATCACCCCATCTCACTCTTCTTTCTCTTTCTTTTTAAATATATATGTAGTCTGATCCCCAAGTGAGGCCCATGAACCCTCGGTTGTCTGATGGAGTACTTATAATGGTCAGGCCAATTTCCTGCACCCATGTACATCAGACTACATCACACCCTAAACCCTTATCAAACTCACAATTAATTTTTCTCGGATTACCGGGTCAGCATTCGAAGTTAGTTTTCCTGCCCTCGACAATCCAAGGCTTCATTATCGTCTGCGGAACTGCAGCTGTGACCCCCTTTTGTTGGAAATAAATCCATGGCAGAGGCCCGCAGCGGAAGCAAAGTGAAGGTCCGAGGACCGTAGGCGGTGTGCGTTACATATCAAAATTTTCATCGAAACGTTCTACATATGCGTGTATGAAACTAGCATGGCAACTACGCGAACCCCTAACGACGATCTAACGCAAAAGAACAATCTAGCATGTATGCATGTTCTAATTATGTTAGATCTACTTGTTAGAGATCATACCTGCGTGCGGAATCTTTCACCGCGACAAATTTCTTCTTTGTCGATGGAGACGGGCTACGGATCTGCTCGACATAGCTTCGGTGCGACGACTATAACTTTCTGCTCCGAACTCCGATTGGGCTGAAATTTGGACTGCAGGTAGCCAACTTCGAGACGCAACTTTAACAACAAGTTTCATGTCGTTTGGACTTCTGTAGCTCCCGGAATCGCAGAAACAACGCTGATTTTCTGTACAGATTCTGGACAGCAAAAGGTTGCGGGAGACGCCTTCTAATTCACCCGATCTCACACGATGCACGGCACCTCGTCGATGGATCTCTGAGTGCCTCCATACGACGAGCCTTCTCCTTCTACGAAACATCACGCGAGGAAGACGAGTCGCCATCCAATGGCGCAAGCGAGGGAGAGAGAGACGAGAGAGGAGATGCGAAGAGAGGAGAGAGGGCGGCTAGGGCTTCCCCATGGCTTGCATGGCCGGCCCCTAGGGCTTGCCCATGCTCCATAATTTCGTCCCCCCCCTCTCTCCCTATGCATATATATAGCCGGCCTATCCATATGGATAAGGACAGTTTGGATAAGGATGACTGATTCAATCCTTTTCCCTATATATCTCTTCTTTATCTCTATCTTTTCCTTGGTTTTGAAAACGGTCTAAACCAGCCCGTTTTCTGCGCCTAATGACCGGCCCTTTCATCGGAGGCAGCAACCTCCTGAAACCAATAGGGCCGGCCTTGATCAGTCTCTCAACACTTAGGGCCGGCCCCCTTAGTGCATAGTGACGCATGGTATGACCAAAACGCCCTTATGACACTAGTTGGTCATTCCTCGTGTACGAGACTTTGCAAGGCACACATAAGTGAAGTGCACCAGTGATTTCACTATTCTCTGAGGTTCCCTTAGGGTTCCCCTAGTAAAGTCAACTAGTCAACTCGCAACATGTCCCGGTGCATCGCACCCATGTGGCAAAGTCCACTTATGACAAGGAATTGCTACATGCGTCTCTGCACTAACCTAGGGTTTCCCCTTAGTGCACACACGTAGCTACGCATCTACCGTGCACTAGTGCGAAGCACTCACGGAGCGTAGGCTTGGACTTCTCGCTTCCTCTAACTACGTTCTGTGTTTCGACGAGATGGTATAAGAACCGTACATAATGTCGATAAGGTGGAACCTTCAGGGACCAGGGTTCATGGCTTCCAACTCAGACTCGATCGACACACTACCCGAGTGTACCATCGATCCTCTGAGTCCGAGTTAACCTGCGTAGCCACCCAGAGTGCGACGCAGGCTGCACTCCAATTCCCCCGGACTTACTATGTTCTCTCTCATACCCCTGCTCTCTGCTTAGTATGGTAAACTCGCTGTCCCTCCACTTGGTGCCATGATGCAACTCGAGCGGTGGAGAATACCGTCAGACTCGAGTGCTCATATGACTCGGTTCCTTCCAGGTTGACCACGTACATCGTACCTCCGATAACTCTGCCGAGTAACCGGATCCGTCACCAGTCGAACTGATGACCACCTGGCCAGGGTTTAAAACGACGTAGGTCAGACCAAGGAACGCACCTCCCATTAGGGGTGTGGATAGCCTGCAGGAGTGACATGCTGATGCAACGCCAGCCGGGTAACCCAGTACACCGTGGTTTTGGATCACTGCATCCGGATCCTCACACATTGGTGCGCCAAAGCACCACACAACTGGTTAGTCCACCAGACATGGCTCCTCAGGGTTTAGGACCGTTTTACCCTAAGCAGAAACACGGTTTAGTGCACCGATGTCTGCTCATCGATCTGTGCACCGTGTTGGTTCCGTTCGGCCACAGACACTGTGCCTGGTAATGACCGTGGTGGAGACACCCACGCTCTGTCATCCCAACAGCTTATCCTGATAGGGCGACCAACCCTTATCAGAGCTGCGAACGTATTTAGGTTACATGGGACCAGTCCCTTGAGTCTCCCACTCAAGTGGATTACCATGTAGCCATGGCTCTCTGTTCTGTAATCAGAACACGTACTAAGGTACGTACCAATATGCATTCCTATACTATCAACCATACATAGCTAAACTATAAATTTTTACGAGCTATAGACCTCACCAATTCTAACACCTTTCATATTGGAACAAGTAGAGGAGGCGTTGAAAATAGGAGATCGATTCGACAAACTTGGGGTATGCTGGTCGTGGCCCCACGCTGGGTCATCAGGCTTGAGAGAAATTCTAATGACCGGTGCTTCAGAGTTCTTCCGCGTAGGGCAACTCAGTTTCCTTTTAATATTATTATAATAATAGCTGGGATTCATTTGTCGTGTTGCATAATTTGATTGTCGATGCTATGTGTTCGAACTTGTGTTGAACCGGACAGCAGGCCTCGGGTCCGGGTCGCGAGGCGATATTGGAAGAGTAGTTACACGGGTATGGATGCACGTATATCAATGCATGACATGCATGGTAATAAAATTAAAATATTAATATAAAAAAAAAATGGTTATCGTGTTGAGTCCATCGGATCCGATGAGATTCGCGTGCTGGCGGATCACGGCGCGACGATGGTCCAGTGTGAGTGCGCTTGACCACTTTAAGAGTTAAAAAAAAAAAAAAAACAAACAAACAAAAACTAAAAACCTAATCCTAAACCCAATCTAACAGCCAACTCTCTCTCTCTCTCTCTCTCTCTCTCTCTCTCTCTCTCTTAATCCCAAACCCAACCTAACCGTTCCCTCTCTCTCTCCTCAACCACCCAAAACCCAATTCAACCATCCCCTTTCAACCACCCCCCATCATCCCAACCCCTCTCTATCTCTCTCTCTCTATATATATATCTCTTTTTCTCTCTCAAAACCCAAACTCAAACCCTCACCCGAACCCAACCCCAACCCCAACCCCAACCCCAACCCAACATCCAACCCTCTCTCTCTCTCTCTCTCTCTCTCTCTCTTAAACCCGAACCCAGCCCAACCTTTTCCCCCTTTTCTCTCTCTCTCTCTCTCCTATCCCACTCTCGGATCTCTTTCTCTCTCTCTTGGATCGTTCTTCCCCCTCACCCGATTTCTCTCTCTCTCTCTCTCGCTCGCTCTCGGATCCCACCTCCCTCCCTCTCAACCGACCTTCTCTCCCTTGAAACCCGACCCGCTCCGACCCGGGCCCCCATCCGATGCCTCCCCTGCTCATCCCGTCACCACCCCCATCCCCTGCACCCCTACCTCCCCCGATCTCCGCTGCCTTCCCCCTCCCTCACGCCATTGACCCTCACCGCCCCATCTCATGTCCTCTCTGATCTCCCCCCTCACCCCAGATCCCTGAAAACCCGGCCCCAAATCCGCCGACCACCGCCCCTCCTCTCCCTTTAAAAAGCCAACCCCTCTCCCCCTTCCCCCCTTCAGCCCAACCCCTTTTCCCCCACCTCAGTCCATTGAAAAAAAAAAAAAAAAAACCGAGAAGATAGGAGAGAAACCAGAGGAGAGAGGAAGAAGAAGAAGGAGTGGAGAGGGAGGCGCGCAGCGGCTGCGGCGGTGGCACCTCCGCCCGACGACTGCCGCCCCCGACCAGGTCTGAGCCACCCCTCTTTCTCTCAAACCCATGTCTCTCTCTCCTCTACATCTCACTCTCTCGATCTCTCATCTCTCCCTCTCTTGATCTCATCTCTCCCTCTCACTGTGGTGCTGCGCCCAGCCATCGGAGAAAGAGGAGGAGTCTCCGGAATGGATCAAGGAGAAGGAGCCCAGCCGAAGCCAAGGACCCTCGACCATGCCCGGAGTAGAGGAGCTGTTCGTGAGGAAGTACCACAGCAATGTGGAGGAAAACCTCCTGAAGACTGCCTTGGGTTAGTTCTTCTTCTTTTCTCTTCGACTAAACATGGACGCCCCCTTCTCCCCTCGCCGCCGTGTTTTCCGGCACCCTTGAGACTGTGATCAAGCATTGGGTTGGGACCACCACGGACACCCATAGACCACCCAACACCAGTCCAAACCCCGTCGACCATTGCTTTGCCGCCCAATGATGGGTTTGGACGGAGCCTTAACCAATCCCCTTGTCATTGTAGTCATCGTCAATCGTCGGTGACTAGTGGCGGGGTGAAGGCCACCCTGGCCACCCGTGCTAACGACCCCAACCTCTGCTCGTCTACTTGCATGCCGACAATACTTTGGAACACCACATAAATCCCCTTGGGCTGATGCAACTTAGACCATACTTAGCCTTAGAACCGATGCTTGCGCATCGACGCTCGTTATTTTATATTCATTGGTTGTGGATATAGCTCCGTGCCGATTGATCTTGTAGCATGTAAACTGTTGTGCTCTTGTGCGCACGACAGCACATTGCTTAGCGGCCTTCGTGGCAACTCAGCCAACCCCGAAAGTCGAGCCATGTGAACAAACTCAGGGCATCGACGGTTGTCGATATACCCTTTGACCGTGAACTTAGCCTTTAGCCTTGCCCTCCCTTATTTCGTGTGCGAACCCATCGCGCCGTTGCGCACGGTGTCATGAGCCGCCATGTCGGTCATCGATTCCCACTGTTATAGTGGCTATTACCCCCTCTATGTCAACCCTACCCATTTCGGGACATGACCGGACGAGGCATGGTACTTAATTTTGATTATAAATATGTATGTCGATCAAGCCCCTTGAGCCCGCACTCGTGGTTAGCGGGCCCGATCTTATCGGGTCGTGCATGCCTCAGGATTGATAGTACCGATGCGGTGTCGATAGAGTGGCCATGGGGTAACTTGTGTAGTCGTTGCGCACGAGATTAATTCCATAGTGGCAATGCGCTATTTAGCGGCCTAGGCTGGCTACTAGTGTGATTCTTGTGCAAACACGACTTTTGACAAATCAAGCCCGACCGTGATCGGCTTTGCCGATTTCGCCAATCGACCGACGCGGTCACGACCGTTTGGCCGAATTAGTACTATTGGGCCCTAGTGTGACTCTTGGCGTCAGCAATGCCAACTAACCAATATGGTACCTTGGGTGCATCGTTCTGCGTGCCAGTAGACCGGCGTCCGATGACACCTAGACTTCTTGACTCGGCCAACTCGGCCCTAAAATCGTATTACTCGGTAGCAAGCATTAACCATGGGGTCCGATGTGTGTGAATTTGGCAGTGCGTAACCGGGACGATCCAGCCATAGATGGAGCAGAGACAGATCGAGAACAGTTAACAGGAGTTTGTGCATGATCGACAACCAGGTGACATCTACTCCCCTTCCCGTGGTCTTTGATAGTGGGAAATGAGAACAACTAGGGTAGGTATCCACGGTACTGCATGCGGGTCCCGCCGGGCATCGCCGCATGTGGTCACGCGGACCCTCCTTGCATGCGAAGTCGCGAGTCCGGCGACGCATGCTTTAAAATATTAATAAAATAATCATGCTTTATAATATTAATAAAAATAATCACAATTATTGCATGGACACCGTAATTAGGTATTTCCCTCAAATTAAAATGTAATTTGATTAAATAATAATTATCGGGGCCCACCCTTCTGAGTGGAGTGTGAAGACCCGGGCACACGAGAATACGGGCGAGAGTAATTAAGATTTATTGTGATGCATAAGTTGCGAGAGTAGTGTGGGACCAGGGTTAAAATGTTACAAATCATTAATTAACGCATGTACCTTTTTATCTGTCTCGCTATATATTTAAAGGTAGTTATTCACTGTGTTGAGTTTTTGACACTTTGTTAAAATAATAGAATATAATAATCTATATTGTGGAAAGATTGGACCCCGTGCGCGCAAGGGCCGTGAACCACCCTGTGCGCACAGCTGAAGATCAGTAGGTTAGGGGTCACGGGCAGGGATTGTGGTAAAGCCAATAGGTGGTGCCCTCGAAGAGGGATTGGCCTAGCAATCCTGTCCCGAGGTAGTTGAAGCCCCCAAGGAAAGCAAGTTGGGCGGTAGAGCTCCACCGTGAAAGACGGGAAACCCCTTATGATCATATGGGTGACTTTGCGCATGGTGTCGGAGTATGCGCGGCGAGAGAGTTGGCCCTCTACATCGAAATAAAAGGCCCTATAGTAATGCCTGACCGGGGGCAGGATGAACAAAATATCCGGGGTTCACATTAGAATAGATATTTTATATGATTACTAATTAACAAGTATGGAGTCTTAATGTTGAATTGTGGAATTCTAGAGCATTGGCAAATCTGGTAACATTTAGATGGTCTTTTGTTTAAATAGTTTATTAATACTATAGGATATTGAGTGAACTTTATGTTAGACAATCTAGTGACAGTAGGTATTGCATGAGAACATAGACTACTGGTAGGATTAGGGTTTTCAACTGTAAATATTATATTATATAATAGGACTGCTAAATTTAATTCAATTAGCTCGGTTGTCTCATAATATTAAAGACTACTAGGATGTCACTAGCCATTAATTTGGCTAATCTCCCAATTTCTTATTGGGGGCTACTCTTTCCCACGAGTAGGCTCTTATGCAGGTTTAGAGGCTCAGGATCGGAGTAGCGGTGGTAGTTCAGAGACAGAGTTGGAGTCATAGCTTGTCTTCTTTTTTAGTGTGTCAATTTTTGTAGTAGTACTTTTTCATTCGATGTAATCTACATGGATTGGAATAAGAGTTTATAAGTTCTTTAGTTTAGTGCCCTGAGTTTGTTATTAGTAATGTGCCAGCTGAATTTTTGGGTAAGCCTCTCCTCAAGGCTCCAAGCCTAGGATAGTTCACAATAAAATATAAATCTTAAAATGACTTAATTGACTAGTCCTATAGATAGGATCTCTAAACCAGTGCCCGAGTGCTAGAGAGTGGGCGAGGCTACTCGGCTCGCCATTAGAGGCTGAGTCTCGTGCTCCCTTAGGAGGGACTTCTGTCAGCATGTGGGGCACTAGAAGGCCGCACATGCTGAGAGGATAGCCCGGTTGAAGGTCGAGCGTGGTTATCTTTATTAAAAAAAAAAATAGCTCTTGGTTTCCTCTTAATAAAATATTTTTAAAAATCAAATTTTAAAAAAAATATACTCTGTTTTCTCCCTCATAATTCTTCTTCAGTTAAGAGAGAATCGCAACCCTGTGAGAAACTCTAATTGGTGTAGTTAGTTGACTGTGGGCACCGAAATTAGCCCACGGGTTGAACCCGACCCGCATGCGAACACGGCCCGCACACAACGGCCTGCATGTGAAACCCGACCCGCATGCGAAACTTGGGCCCGCACACAACGGCCCGCATGCGAAACTGGGCCCGCACACAACGGCCCGCATGCGAAACTCGGCCCGCACACAACGGCCCGCATGCAAAACTTGGGCCCGCACACAACGGCCCGCATGCGAAACTCGGCCCGCATACGAAACTCGGCCCGCACACAACGGCCCGCATGCGAAACTCGGCCCGCACACAACGGCCCGTATGCGAAACTCGGCCACGCACAACGGCCCGCGTGCGAACTCGGCCCACGTGCGAACTCAATTTGTGCGCCATGGCCCGACCCAAAACAAACGGGTCCCACCGGACCCGCAACTCGGACACAAAGAGGGGGGCCCACCGGCCCCCCCTTTTTGAAAACCGTGCCCCCTTCCTCATGGAGAGGTGGGGCCGGCCATAAAGGAAAAGAAAAAGAAAAAGAAAAAGAAAAGAAAAAGAAAAGAAAAGGAAAAGAAAAGAAAAAGTCAAAACCGCCTTGATGCGGGGGGAGGTGGCGTGGACGTCTACACAACCGTAGATCCGCGACGATCCCTCGATCCAACGGACAAGATGACGTTGTGTCGCCATCCGATCCAAAAGTGCAACAAAAATAACAACTCGATCTTTAAAAGATCGAGTCACATCTAGCCCATAACCACTCCAACTAAAAAGGAGGAAATCGGGTTTGTTTCCCCAAATAAGGGAACAACATCTCGATGGTTATGAGGGGAGATATTGGAGGAAACAAAAAGATTTCAGCAATATCTCCCCCAACCGCCCCCCTTTGCCTATAAATAGAAGGGGTCGGGGAAGGCATCAAGGGTCCGGAAAGCCGAAGACGAAAGAGCTTCGCAAGAGAAGCTCCAACGCTCGAAAACCGAAGGCTTCACGAGGCACGGCAAGCATATCCTACGGGAGTCCTTGGCCCTTCAAGTCCTCATCAACGTGAAGACCTTGCACTCGGAGATCAAAGCTTCGACTCCTCGCACGAAGAAGAAAGCGTGGAGAAGAAGACCCGGAGCCGTCATCACCCGATTGCTCCAACGATCTTCATCAGCTCCGAAGACGCCATAAGCAAAGGCCGGAGAAGAAGATCGAAGCCGACAACACTCGTCGTCTTCAATCAAGGCATCGACTCCTCGCACGAAGAAGAAAGCCGGGAGAAGAAGGCCTGAAGCCGGTGCTACCCCTGCCGCCTTCGTCAACCAAAAGCCGACGCTACAACCGTCGTGCGGAGATCGGTGCTACCCCCGCCATCTTCATCAACAAAAGCCGACGCTACAACCGTCGTGCGGAGATCGGTGCTACCCCCGCCATCTTCATCAACAAAAGTCGACGCTACAACCGTCGCATAGAGATCGGTGCTACACCCACCATCTCCAAAAGAAGCCTTCAACTCCAATCAAGCCAAACACGCCCGGAGAAGAAGCCAACGTCACAACCGTCGCCAGGTCGAAAGCTGAAGAGGAAAAGGCTCTGCAAAGATGAGCTCCGACGCTTGAAGACCGAAGGCTTCACGAGGCACGGCAAGCATATCCTACGGGAGTCCTTGGCCCTTCAAGTCCTCATCAACGTGAAGACCTTGCACTCGGAGATCAGAGCTTCGACTCTTCGCACGAAGAAGAAAGCTTGGAGAAGAAGACCCGGAGCCGTCATCACCCGATTGCTCCAACGATCTTCATCAGCTCCGAAGACACCATAAGCAAAGGCCGGAGAAGAAGATCGAAGCCGACAACACCCGTCGTCTTCAACAAAGGCATCAACTCCTTGCACGTAGAAGAAAGCTGGGAGAAGAAGGCCTGAAGCCGGTGCTACCCCTACCGTCTTCGTCAACAAAAGCCGACGCTACAACCGTTGTGCCGAAGCCGGTGCTACACCCGCCGTCTTCAACAACAAAAGCCGACGCTACAACCGTCGCACGAAGATCGGTGCTACCCCCGCCGAAAAGCCAATACCGACGCCACAACCGTCGAGGAAGCCGGAAGAATAACGAAGCCTTGAAGAAGTAACGCCAGTCGTTCGAGAAGAAGATCGAGTCAAAGCTAAAGTCAAAGCCGACGCAAGAAGCCAAAGCAAATGCACCGGTAAAGCCCGCGCTAAAGCAACGCACGTGCCAAAGCCAAGCAACTACGACGGTCACGAGCAAAGCACCGCACGTTCTAGCCGATACGACGCGAAGTCCGGAAGAACTAAAGCATCGCAAGTCTCTACCCGTCTACGTTCAAGCGCAAGCGCCAAAGCAAAGCAAACGCCAGAGCCACGCCAAAGCTACGCCAAAGCCGAAAGCTAAAGCCAAAGCCGAAGCCAAAAACACGATCGACGCCGCGAACCGACGATCAAGGACGCCAAGGTCTAGCAAGGATCGAGGAAGACACGAAGGTCGAGGAACAAAGTCCAAAACCTCCCTAGCCGAGAAAGCGCGAAGCACGAACGGGACAAAATCAGCGGCGGAAACTCCTTAGCCTCTCAAAAACCCTCACCCTGTAAAGACCTCTGTCCTGGGCAACCCCTTCAGAGCTCTCGCACAAATACCACGTGGAGACGCGGATCAAAGGGACCCTCCAGAGGATCTCTCCCACAATCTCCTGATCAAAAATTTGTAATCTCGTGTGATTCGCAATAAAGACGACCCGAATCTTTTTCCGCGACCACAGATTTCTGGTACGCCCGGTGGGACCATCCTCTCCTTTCATCCGTACGTTTGAAGGAGTTGCTTCAAGTTCGCAATGGCCGGAACGAACGATGATACGTTTGCTCCAACAAGCCTCTCACCTATCGCCAAGTCTCCACTACTCCAACACGGCGATCCAGAAAACCCGGTGGATGACATTCCCCCGGTAGTATGCGTTTACACTCGGCGTACTCAAACTCTTGCGGACTTCTTCACGCCAGAAACTGCTGCTGAAGGTGCTCGCCAAATCACCAATGAGGCCTTGGTGCATGAAGAAACAAGCCTCAATCCTGGAACATCTGTCCAGAAGTTTGGGGAGGACCAGCCCCAACCCCGAACCCGTTCGGGTTCTCCAGCGGACTTTGCACCTCCCTTGCCGGGGGCAAACATCCGTCATCAAGCAGAAGCAAGTCAGCGTAACTACGTGTCCGACGACGATGGCGAGGGTGCGGGCATGCAACATCGAGACGTCCTGCGACATCATCCTCCGTCCGCTCTCCAGCTCCAAGTCATGCAAATGGGTGAACACATGGCTCAGCTCACCCGATTAATGGAAGAGAAAGATCGTCACATCAACACCTTGCTTCAAAGGCTGAGTGCCAGGGATGTCGCAACATTCGGTCAACCTCCTGCTTCTCCAGTAGCTGCTCCAGCCCCGTCTCCAACTCCTGCTCTTGCAGAAGTTGGCCCGACAATACTAGCAACTACTCCTGCACTTCCCTCGGCTCCCGTGCCAGCCTCGGCGGCCGCGCAACCTTCGATGGCAGCGACGATGAATGCCCAGCAGATACAAGCACTGGTGGCAGACATGATGCGTTCCCACGGCAGTAGCCTACCTCCGATTACGGTGGCATATTCAAAGCCTTACACCACAAGGATCCAACAGCTGCGCTTCCCTACCAGGTTCCAGCCACCAAAGTTCCAGCACTTCGACGGGAAGGGAAATCCAAGGCAACACATTGCCCACTTCGTCGAAACTTGCAACAACGCCGGCACATACGACGACGCGATGGTGAAGCAGTTCGTCCGCACCCTCAAAGGTAATGCTTTTGACTGGTATGTTGATCTTCCTCCAGGATCCATTGACAGCTGGGATCAAATGGAGAGGGAGTTCCTCAACCGCTTCTACAGCACTCGGCGCATCGTCAGCATGACCGAGCTTACTGCTACCAAGCAAAGAAAGGATGAGCCGGTGATCGACTACATTGATCATTGGAGAAACCTTGCGCTAAACTCGCGAGATCGCTTGTCTGAAGACTCAGCCATCGAGTTGTGCACCCAAGGCATGCACTGGGGCTTGCTCTACATCCTCAAAGGGATCAAGCCTCGGTCCTTCGAAGAACTGGCGACTCGGGCTCATGACATGGAG
This sequence comes from Chamaelirium japonicum, assembly GCA_947650365.1. Taxonomy (NCBI): domain Eukaryota; kingdom Viridiplantae; phylum Streptophyta; class Magnoliopsida; order Liliales; family Melanthiaceae; genus Chamaelirium; species Chamaelirium japonicum. The sequence continues at coordinate 82,058 of CANTAL010000451.1, read as the reverse complement.
CTCAGCTTAGCAAATCGCGGGGACTCAAAGGCCATAGCCTTCCAGAAGGTGGAAGAGGAGGACGAACCGGCGGCATCAAAGCAAGTCAATGTCACCGACCTCGCTTCGACTTTCGAACCACACAAGATCAGTGGCAAGCTGGACAAAGGCAAAGGAGCCGCCATACCACCTCCTCAGCCTCAACGGCCACCAAGGATGACTCTCGAGGAGCTTGAAGCTAAGGAGTATCCCTTCCCAGACTCGGAAGTTTCCTCCATGTTCGATCAGTTGATGCAAGAAAAGATGATCGAACTTCCGCCACCAAAAAGGCCGGAACAAGCACATCGAGTCAACGATCCGCTCTTCTGTAAGTACCACCGGATGGTCAGCCATCCCATCGAGAAGTGCTTTGTCTTCAAAGATAAGATCATGGCACTCGCTAAGCAAGGGATGATCGAGATCGACTCTGGTGATATCGTCGAGTCAAATATGACGTCAATCACCTTCGATTCCTTCCCGCCAGTGCTGACTGCTCCACAACGCACTTCAGCAAGGCTGCGCATCGTCTGTCAAAGATCGATGGCGAAACCAGCTCCAAGAAGACGACGACGGTATGCTCCTGCAGTGCCCAGGGCCAAATCCTCACTGCCTTGGGGGCAACCGCCTCTCGCGCAAGCACTCCCTCTTCCAAACAAAGCTACATCCCAGCATGTGCTCAAAGCAAGAAACGAGCAAAGAGACCCTGAAGTCAGCCTGCTAGGCCAGCCATCAGGTAAGTTCGACTTCTACGTCTTCTACTCCAAACCTCCTTCGATCCCAATGAAAGAAATCAAGCCAACCGGCTGGGGATCAGAAGATGAATCGGTAAAGCCTCCAGAAGAGCAAGTCCTTCCGATCAAAGAAGAGCCTTCGGTCACGGCACCAATTCTTCACCCTGACGAAGAAGATCTTACTGATGAAAATGCATGGGCTATGACACCTCGAAAGAGAAGGCCACAACGATCAAGCTACAGGATAACACGTCTGGCCAACCACGAGCAAGATCAGGCGACAACAAAACTCCCCGAAAGAAAGACCTTCAAGGAAAAGAGTGAAGCTCCAGAAAGAAAGACGTCCAAAGTACCTCCAGTAAGTTCGAAAAATCTTCTCCAGCAAACATGCCCAGAGCTGGCGACACTCCAGGAGTTTTTCCCCAGCTGCTTCCTTGAAGTTGATCAAAACCTCAAGGTCTCCGGTTGCATGAGGGAAGTTCACCAAGTGCTCAATGAAGAAAGCGGCACCAACATCGAAAGCATGGGGAGAACCATCGTCGCCAACGGCAAGCACTGCAACGAGGCTGAATCACACCTTGCTGACGTCGAGTGCCACCAGGCCGAAGACCCCGTTGCAGAAGTTTCTCCAGCAAAAGCTCCACGAGCCCAGAAAGTCAAAGCAGCCGCGAGGGATAAAACCACTCCACTTGCAAAACTAGCAACATTCTCCAGCCAGACGGTGCACAAAGACAAAGAAGCATCAGCATCGAGACAGAAAATTCACCTCAACTCCAAATCAAGCTCAACGCCACACGTTCCGTTGCCTGCTCAAGATGCGACAGTCCTGTCGCTCGCACCTCAATGGCTTCGCAAGTCAGGACGATCACCTTCCACTCCGGCAAAAGAACCAGCGTCACCATTCTCCAAGGCCAACTTCATCACTTTACAAGAGATGACACTACCGTTACATGGTCTGTTGCACGCCTCGAGCTCAACCCAGTCTTCTAAGTACACTAGCTCCGAGCGACTCGCAATCAAGACAGAAAACACTCGGGGGCAAAACTCCACCGAGTTGATGTTCAAATCCAGCCACAACAAAGAAAGTACGGTGCATATGGGTTCACTACCCTCAGCTGCAATACCACATCGCCTGACAAAGACTCAAGCTCGCCTCTCCAAGAGCGACGAACAAAGTCTTCTGAACCACCGAGACATCGGCTCCAGTCAAACTTCAGCAATCATCAAAACTCCAGTCAAGAAGATCTTCACTTCTAACTACATTGAAGCGAAGAAGGTGGACGACAACTGCGAACCAGCGGTGACTCTGCCTGCCAGCGGCAAGTCCCTCAAAAGGTACTTTGTCTAGCGCAAGGTTACCCCCCTTGCCCAAAAAAAAAAAAAAAGGAATAAAGGAACTACGTGTGACTTGATCCCTTTCAGTAGGGTACGTAGGCAGCCTGTAAAGGTTCAGTCCAAACAAAAAAAAAAGCAAACTACCATTCCAGAAAAGAAGCCCAGAAAAGACGCAAGTCCAACTCCGTGGGACGAGAAGCCGTCAGCCTCCGTCAAGCCACCGGCTCCCGGAGCTACCACAGCTCATCTCTCGAGGCACCCACACGGTGCAACTCCGAAAGGCAAGAAACCACCAGCTCTCGGCGATTCGTAAGCTCCTCCCGCTGCTTTGCAAGGTTCATTGCAAAAGCCTTCTCGGTTGCTCGAGCTTGCTCCAAACGGGACTCCAGCTTCTGAAGCAACGCATGAGTAGCAAGTCAAAGTCCTAGAGACGCCGAAGCGGCTCGCCTCCCGCAGCTTACACACGCTGCAACTCCAGGGGTAGAGAAGCTGTCAACTTCCGACGCGTCGCCAGCTCTGCACACTGCTTCGCAAGGTTCGCTACGGAAGCCTTCTTGATCGCCCTACCAGCTCAACGCGTCGCCAGCTTTGTACGCTGCTTTACAAGGAGGGACTCCAGCTTCTGAAACAACGCTCGAGTAATCTTTACCTTCTTCTGCACCCGAACCAAGTCTGCAGTAGCAACGTGTGAAGCCCCTCCAGTCGACGTCCCTCTTCCTCGGCCTTTGCCAATGCCAAGAAAGCGTCCTCCTCTAGTGAAGCCCGTTGCAAGCAATGAGCCTAGCTATCCGCCAACAGGGTGCACATATGCTCCTCAAACAAGGAGCCATCCACCAGGAAACCCACCAGTCACTCAAAGCGTCAAGACCCTCCTCTTGGAAGGGTGCAAGTGTCGCCTGGATAAACTTCCAGCACAACTCTCCAAAAGAAGCTTAGAAAGAAGGCTCTGCGATCTACACTTTCGCTGGCAAGCCTCTAAATGCTGAGACAAGGCGCGATCCTATCCTGAAGACCCAAGCACGGGAACCGCATCCTGGACCATTGCCGTGACGGCTATCAAAGACACCACAGGAACTGACAAAGAAGCTGCGGCCAAAACATCCGTTGGAACTGACTCCTGAATGGCAACTCCGAACTCGACCGAATGATCTGCCGTGAAGATCCCTCATCGGTGAGAATGAGCTCGTCCAACTTCGACACACTCTTCCTGCTTCGAAGTACGGTGGCAGAAGACTTGCGCAAAAGGAAAATAAAGATGCGTACTCCCGTGGGAGACCGCATCAACGATCCATCCAGAAGTCGAAAAGCTCTCGTAACGGCGGTAGAAGACTCGGTCAAAAGGGGAACGAAGATGCGTACTCCCGTGGGAGACCGCATCGACGATCCATCTAGAAGTCGGAAAGCTCTCGTAACGGCAGCAGAAGACTTGCGCAAAAGGAAAACGAAGATGCGTACTCCCGTGGGAGACCGCACCAACAATCCATCCAAAAGTCGGAAAGCTCTCGTACGGCGGCAGAAGAGTTGCGCAAAAGGGAAACGAAGATGCGTACTCCCGTGGGAGACCGCATCCTCTGTTATCTCCACGAAGCCAAAAGGACCGTTGGAGCAGTCACCGTGGTCAAGATCGGCAAGCAAAAGACGACCAAAGCAAGTTGCTCATTGTCAAACGCTAGTGGCTTCGTCTTCCTCCTCGCCAGATTCCAGAATGTCTGTCTTGATGTCCTCCAAACTGGCATCACCACCAGAAAAAGTTCTCTCCATAGTCCAAAGGAACATCCAGCTCACCTCGATCAGCTTGCTCGTGTGCAACCTTGTCAGTCGCTATGCTCACGCGATAGACCTTAACGATCCCATCGGCCTTCGGAAAGCACTCGAAGGGATGAGTCCTGCAAGGAGACGAAAAGTGCAAGTCAAATCAAGATGCGGGGTCAATTCCAGAAGAAAAGGGCAGTGCAAGTCCAGAAGTCAAAAAAAAAAAAAAAAAAAAAACCTGAGCTGAAGCTGCAAACCCAAAGGGCCACAGCCCCTTAATGCCAAAAACAAAAATATAGAGGGGGCCACAGCAAAAAGAGCCATAGCTCCATTCTCTTTTAAAACCTACAACCCCCAAACGAGGCTGCAGTCTTCAAGCTAGGCAAAACGAGCCTGCGACCTGCAGTCGCCACCTCTGCGCACGCCGCTCGCCTGCGGCCTCGCGCCACCTACGTCGCACCTCGACTCGCACGCCGGCCACCGCCGCTGTTATCGACACCGCAGCCGCACTTCACCCCGCTGTGCCACCTGCGCACCACCGCCGGCCTCCATACCTAATCTCGCACCCGGCTGGACCCAACGCCACCGGCCGCGCCTCGTTGGAGCCATCAGCGCCGCAGCCACTTGCCGCGCCTCCCCGGAGTCATCTGCACCCACAGCCGCGCCAAACACCGCGCCTCTCCAGACCTGCCTGCTCCGTGTCCGCAGCCACTTGCCGCGCCTCCCCGGAGTCGTCCACACCCCCGGCCGAGCCCGCCTCCGGCCTGCACCCTCCCGCGCCACCAGCCGCCGCTGCCTCTGGCCTCCGCGCCCCGTCTCTAGCCCGCGCGCCGGCCGCACACCGCAGCCCCCGGCCGCGCCCCGTCTCCGGCTCGCGCGCCGGCCGCACCCCGCAGCCCCCGGCCGAGCCCGCCTCCGCACCTCGCAGCCGCCCATCGTTGCGCCCGCCGCAAACCCGGCCCGTGCACCGATCGCTCGCTCTAGCCCCTTCCAACAAAAAAAAAAAAAAAAAAAAAAAAAAAAAAGAAGAAGAAGAAGTAAGGGACACAACAGCTCCTCTCGGCAAAAAGAGAAAACCGAGAGGGGGTTACGGCAAAAAGCCACAACACCCCCCCCCCCTCTCTCTCTCCTGCAAAAACCGGTAGCCCCAAAGGGGCTGCTGGCCTCTGCCGCGCCGCCTGCCGCACCGGCCACCGCGCCCTGCGCCGCGCCGGCTACCGGCCACCGCGCCCTGCGCCGCGCCGGCCACCGGCCACCGCGCCCGCATGCCGCGCCGGCCACCGCAGCCCCGCGCCGCCTGTCGCACCCTCATGCCGCGCCGGCCACCGCAGCCCCGTGCACCGGCCACCGGGCCCGCAGCCTGCCATGCCCTCCTGCCGCGCCGGCCACCGCAGCCCCGTGCACCGGCCATCGGGCCCGCAGCCCCGCGCCGCCTGCCGCGCCCCTACCGCGCCGGCGACCGCGCCGCCTACCGTGCCCCTACCGCACCGGCGACCGCGCCGGCCGCCTACCGCGCCGACCACCGCGCTGCTGCGCCCGGCCACCGCCGGCCGCCTCCACGCTGCTGCCGCCGCTGGTTTCTGCGAACCAGAGAAGAAGAAAAAAAAGGAAACAGAGACGAAAAAAAAAAAAAAAATAGTATATTTAAAGAAAAAAAAAAAAGAGTTATTCATTTAAGCCCCTATATATAAGCGTAATCGGTTATTGGGATAGAGATGGGATAAATTTCCTATCCCATAATCTAGGGATCTATATCCGGAGTGCATCCCGATCCGATGTAACCACCGTTTCATAGCAGAAACCAAAAAAAAAAAGGAAGAAGAAGAAGAAAGAGGAGTAGAAAGGAGGGAACCTACCGCGTCTTCGACCACTCTGCCTCATCCGCTCGATGCGCCATCCGCATCGTCACCACCATCGGATGCGACAATCAGCTTCCACCATTGAACTCCCGCACCGAAGAGAGGTAACAACCCTCCACCAAGGCGCATCGCGGCCGTCCTCGCGCTCCTGTCGCCTTACCGCCCTGGGACTCCGCGCAGCGGCCGCCGTCAACATTCGCGCCATCCTCGAAGCAAAGGAAATCCGCGACAACAAGGAAGATGAACAAAACCCGAGAAGATGTCTTCGACTTCAAGCAGCCAAAGCCTTTCGTCTCCCGCGCTAGCAAAACGATGGGAGAAACGAAATGGCAGGGGTTCTTGTAAAGACCTAAATTCCGCACAAATACGTGATCAAGGCCAATTGCTACGCGTTTCCCCCGGGCGCACTTGACCTTGAGGGGGCATTTGTGGGCACCGAAATTAGCCCACGGGTTGAACCCGACCCGCATGCGAACACGGCCCGCACACAACGGCCTGCATGTGAAACCCGACCCGCATGCGAAACTTGGGCCCGCACACAACGGCCCGCATGCGAAACTGGGCCCGTACACAACGGCCCGCATGCGAAACTCGGCCCGCACACAACGGCCCGCATGCAAAACTTGGGCCCGCACACAACGGCCCGCATGCGAAACTCGGCCCGCACACAACGGCCCGCATACGAAACTCGGCCCGCACACAACGGCCCGCATGCGAAACTCGGCCCGCACACAACGGCCCGTATGCGAAACTCGGCCGCGCACAACGGCCCGCGTGCGAACTCGGCCCACGTGCGAACTCAATTTGCGCGCCATGGCCCGACCCAAAGCAAACGGGTCCCACCGGACCCGTAACTCGGACACAAAGAGGGGGGCCCACCGGCCCCCCCTTCTTGAAAACCGTGCCCCCTTCCTCATGGAGAGGTGGGGCCGGCCATAAAGGAAAAGAAAAAGAAAAAGAAAAAGAAAAGAAAAAGAAAAGAAAAAGAAAAGAAAAGGAAAAGAAAAGAAAAAGTCAAAACCGCCTTGATGCGGGGGGAGGTGGCGTGGACGTCTACACAACCGTAGATCCGCGACGATCCCTTGATCCAACGGACAAGATGACGTTGTGTCGCCATCCGATCCAAAAGTGCAACAAAAATAACAACTCGATCTTTAAAAGATCGAGTCACATCTAGCCCATAACCACTCCAACTAAAAAGGAGGAAATCGGGTTTGTTTCCCCAAATAAGGGAACAACATCTCGATGGTTATGAGGGGAGATATTGGAGGAAACAAAAAGATTTCAGCAATATCTCCCCCAACCGCCCCCCTTTGCCTATAAATAGAAGGGGTCGGGGAAGGCATCAAGGGTCCGGAAAGCCGAAGACGAAAGAGCTTCGCAAGAGAAGCTCCAACGCTCGAAGACCGAAGGCTTCACGAGGCACGGCAAGCATATCCTACGGGAGTCCTTGGCCCTTCAAGTCCTCATCAACGTGAAGACCTTGCACTCGGAGATCAAAGCTTCGACTCCTCGCACGAAGAAGAAAGCGTGGAGAAGAAGACCCGGAGCCGTCATCACCCGATTGCTCCAACGATCTTCATCAGCTCCGAAGACGCCATAAGCAAAGGCCGAAGAAGAAGATCGAAGCCGACAACACTCGTCGTCTTCAATCAAGGCATCGACTCCTCGCACGAAGAAGAAAGCCGGGAGAAGAAGGCCTGAAGCCGGTGCTACCCCTGCCGCCTTCGTCAACCAAAAGCCGACGCTACAACCGTCGTGCGGAGATCGGTGCTACCCCCGCCATCTTCATCAACAAAAGCCGACGCTACAACCGTCGTGCGGAGATCGGTGCTACCCCCGCCATCTTCATCAACAAAAGTCGACGCTACAACCGTCGCATAGAGATCGGTGCTACACCCACCATCTCCAAAAGAAGCCTTCAACTCCAATCAAGCCAAACACGCCCGGAGAAGAAGCCAACGTCACAACCGTCGCCAGGTCGAAAGCTGAAGAGGAAAAGGCTCTGCAAAGACGAGCTCCGACGCTTGAAGACCGAAGGCTTCACGAGGCACGGCAAGCATATCCTACGGGAGTCCTTGGCCCTTCAAGTCCTCATCAACGTGAAGACCTTGCACTCGGAGATCAGAGCTTCGACTCCTCGCACGAAGAAGAAAGCTTGGAGAAGAAGACCCGGAGCCGTCATCACCCGATTGCTCCAACGATCTTCATCAGCTCCGAAGACGCCATAAGCAAAGGCCGGAGAAGAAGATCGAAGCCGACAACACCCGTCGTCTTCAACAAAGGCATCAACTCCTTGCACGTAGAAGAAAGCTGGGAGAAGAAGGCCTGAAGCCGGTGCTACCCCTACCGTCTTCGTCAACAAAAGCCGACGCTACAACCGTTGTGCCGAAGCCGGTGCTACACCCGCCGTCTTCATCAACAAAAGCCGACGCTACAACCGTCGCACGAAGATCGGTGCTACCCCCGCCGAAAAGCCAATACCGACGCCACAACCGTCGAGGAAGCCGGAAGAATAACGAAGCCTTGAAGAAGTAACGCCAGTCGTTCGAGAAGAAGATCGAGTCAAAGCTAAAGTCAAAGCCGACGCAAGAAGCCAAAGCAAATGCACCGGTAAAGCCCGCGCTAAAGCAACGCACGTGCCAAAGCCAAGCAACTACGACGGTCACGAGCAAAGCACCGCACGTTCTAGCCGATACGACGCGAAGTCCGGAAGAACTAAAGCATCGCAAGTCTCTACCCGTCTACGTTCAAGCGCAAGCGCCAAAGCAAAGCAAACGCCAGAGCCACGCCAAAGCTACGCCAAAGCCGAAAGCTAAAGCCAAAGCCGAAGCCAAAAACACGATCGACGCCGCGAACCGACGATCAAGGACGCCAAGGTCTAGCAAGGATCGAGGAAGACACGAAGGTCGAGGAACAAAGTCCAAAACCTCCCTAGCCGAGAAAGCGCGAAGCACGGACGGGACAAAATCAGCGGCGGAAACTCCTTAGCCTCTCAAAAACCCTCACCCTGTAAAGACCTCTGTCCTGGGCAACCCCTTCAGAGCTCTCGCACGAATACCACGTGGAGACGCGGATCAAAGGGACCCTCCAGAGGATCTCTCCCACAATCTCCTGATCAAAAATTTGTAATCTCGTGTGATCCGCAATAAAGACGACCCGAATCTTTTTCCGCGACCACATTGACCAAACCCTAAATCCCTTGTTTTTTTCTCACCTCACACCCAGGGATCGGTTTCAGATTTCTGGGGCGTGGCAGAAATGACATCATTACGTAAAATTTCTCATATTGTAATCAACTAATTTATCAACCCTCTTATTTGTGTAGACTTTGGGCATCGCCGCTATCGCCCTTAGGCTCAAGAGATCTCTCCACTTTTCGTAAGCTGATTTATTTTCATATCACTAATAAACTAGTTGAAGGCTGCATAACCTCCCTTTTCGGAGGGATTTCTCACAAAAAAAAATACTTTCGTTCAAGAGTTACAGTTATAAATTACAACCTCGAACTCCGAGTCTCCAATCATATCTTGCGATCCAAGTATTGTGCTGATGACCAAAATAACCTCAATCCTATGGACAATATATATACCACCTTGTGATAATTATTTTCATCTAATTCAAGTTTTATATATATATATATATATATATATATATATATATATATATATATATATATATATATATATATATATATAATATTTCAGGGTTTTGTGGAGGGGACAAACATTTAATTGAGTCGAGAGACAAACCCTAAGAGATAAACACAGCCGTTCATTGCTGTGATTGATCCGATTAGTCCTCCAAAAATAGAAGGTGATCCGTCCGGATCTGTCAGGGAAAAAAAAGGAAGGTGATATACAGTCCAGACCTGTCACGGGTAAAAAATAGAAGGGGACAAACATTTAATTGTGCCCCCCCCTGATCTCGCGCGATCCAGCCCCCCCATCCCTCCCGATCCACCCCCCCCCCCCCCCCCGATCCCTCGCGATCCAGCCCCCCCATCCCTCCCGATCCAGTCCCCCCCATCTTTCGCGATCCCATTTTCTCCCTCCCTCTTGATTTCTCCCTCTTCCTCTCTCTCCTAATCCCCTATCTCTCTCTCTCTCTCTCTCTCTCTCTCTCTCTCTCTCTCTCTCTCTCTCTCGATCACGTCTGCAAAGGGACACCGTTGCAGAGCTCCAACCATGAGCCGCCTCAAGGACTGCCTAGACCCCGAATCCATCACCTGATCTCGCTCCGCCTGCTCGGACCCAGATGACGACAATGTATGCGGCTCCTCCAAGGACGAGATCCACTTACCGGTGACTCCATCGGAGAGGAAGAGAGGAAGATAAGAGGATAAAAGAGAGCAGAAGGCACCCCCGTGAATCGCACATGGCGTCAACCGACGGGATCCCTCCCCTTCTGCTCCGATAGGCACCCCACCTCTCTCTCTCTCTCTCTCTCTCTCTCTCTCTCTCTCTCTCTCTGATCCACCCCCCAAACCCTAAACGTCGTTGCCGTGCTGTGTTCAGGCGCCGCCTGCCACCACTCTGATCCCTAGCCCTGGCTTCTTCTCTCCCTCCCTCTTCTTTGTTTTCCCCCTAATTTCCCCTTTCACCTTCCCTTCCCTCTCTCTGTAGATGGAAACCCCTCCCGCTCCTCTCTCTCCTGCGACCCTCTCTCTCTCTCTCTCTAGATGGAAACCCAGTCGGCCATAACCGCACGCACCCTCTCCTCGCTCCAGATCCGCGACCCTCTCTCTCACTATCGCCGGCGGGGTCTAGGTCGAGGACATCATGATCGTCGCCGATGGGGGTGGGTCGTCGCCGGTGTACAGGAAGTCTTTCTCTCTCTCTAGCTAGCTCTCTCGATCTTGATCAATCTCGATTACATTTTTTTTTAGGGCTATGATGTCGACGGCGGGATTGGGGTTGGGGTCATCGCCGGTGGGGCGGGTCGTTATCGGTGTGGTCGGGGTCATCGCCGGCAGGGTATGTCTCTCGAATTGTCGGCATAAGAGAAGAGAGATCATGATCTATCACCTATCTTCACTCATCGTGCTCATCGTGCAGAAGAGAAAGAGAGATCGCTTCCCGCAGCTTCTCAGTCCACCCAGATCCAGGTATGTCTCTCTCTCTGATCCCTTCTCCGATTGTTCTGTTTTTTTTTTCGTTTTTTGTTTATTAACATCAGAATCGTGCAGAAGAGAGATCTGATTGCCACCTGCAGCTCTCTGTTTTTTTTTTGTTTTTTGTTTATTAACACCAGTTTCAAAAATGAACATCAGGCTCCAAAAAATAAATGGTGATCTTTTGGCTATGTATTGAACTCCCTGAGATAATGACTTGGATGTTGGCTGTAGCAGGTCAGGCTGGCTGTAACAGACGGTTCATTTTTTCCCTCACCCCCCACCTGCTACTTCGGTGCCGTCTGACAGAGAAATTGCCCATGCTGTGATAGTAAGACCTCTTTCTCCTTTCCATTTATTTCCTTCATTCCTCTTTTTTCCCTCTAAATCCGTTGTTCTATGATTTTTTTCCCTAAGCTCCCACCTGGTTATGCGCCACCCGCCCGTGATGGTAAGGCCTTCTTTCCTTTTTTTTCTCTCCTGTTTTCTTTCAGATCAGATTGTTCATTTCTCCTATCGACAGTTATTTTGTCTTAATCAGTAATACATTGTTTTATTTTTTATCGTTCATTTTTGTTTCACTGCAATCCAGTTTTTTTCATTGAACCTTATGAATTCCAACACTGATAGGTAAGATGCTACATATATTGCATGATCGCCAGCTTTGCTACCCCCAGATCTCTCTCTCTCTCTCTCTGCCTCCTCCGATCATTGAATCGCACTCACCCCCCAAGTCCCAACCGCTAGGCAAATGCAAGCAAATCAATCAGGTAGCAAATGAGTAATGTTATTTGTACAATGTCCATCGACAAACATATTGTCAAACATATATTGATCAAGTAGGATCAATATATTACAATCTTTGTTTTTATTTTTACTATATCATCTTCTTTAATGTGAACCTTTGTAATAGTGCCGTGGAAAATCTCGCATAAAGGCTGATTGTATTCTTCCCTCTAGATGGTTATTGATCAGGTAGACCATGTTGAAGCATCTGCAAGGGGTAATATAATGCCACTCCTTGACTAATGACTTCTTTCCATTGAGATCAAGTAGGATCCATGTGTTATAATCTTTGTTTTTTTTTAACTTTACGAACTTCTCTCATTTGAACCTCTGTGACTGCTTATATGTTGAAGTCTCTTTATTCCTCATTATAGGTAGAAGAAAAACAAAAAATGGAAGAGATGATAGAACTTGATGGATCCTTGGACAAGAGTGTTGCTGTGAATAGTGAAATGCTTCCTTTGGAGAGAAAATTATCAACACTCCATGCAAATGGTGGCTCAATTCCTTTGGTCTCTACTTATATGGCATTGTACTAAGAGATAAAGGCTGCGAGGCTCTCGCAATCCCTATGCACCTCTATTGATTCTTAAACAGCCTAAATCTCAAAAGCCATTGGATGAAATACTTTTTTTTTCGCTAATGCATATCAAAAATTCAAGATGTACGAGGAAGCTTTAAAAATATACGAGTGCTTGCTGGGGTTTTTTCGTTTTAGTTATTACATCCAATCTCAAATTGTAAGCTTTTTTTTAAAAAAAAAATTTTGAGTGCTTGCTGGGGTTTGAAGTTTGAACAAAAATTCTTACATACATGTAGTTGCTTGCTGGGGTTAGATTTGGTTGGATTTGTAAACATATTGAATACATATTGTATTTTGTTTTCTCTATCATATTGGGTTTGGTTGGACAACTATATTGTATACATTGCATATTTTACAACTATATTGTTTACAGATTCAATATTGTGTACAAAGCCTCTACCATATTGGATTTGGTTGGACAACAATATTGGATTTTGTTTTAGCTTGCTTGCTGGGGTTAGATTGTGAGCCTTTTTTAAAATAAATATACTTATATATATGTTTACATTATTCCTTTATGTGAGAGGATTGGTAACCAATGTTGAAATATCAACTTTTTCAACCAATAGTATTTACCCACCCTTAAAACCTGGACGTTTAAATATCAACTTTATTTCATTTGTATTTTTATATTTTCTAATAAAATAAGTTATGGAAGTTCACTAGGGATTGGTCATTAACGTTACAATTGGGACGAAGTTCACTAAGAATTGGTCATAGAGCATTGGCCATTGAAGTACAGTGGGGGAAAATGACGCAATGATCATGAGGGCATCGGTCACGACTTGAGGATTATGTTCTGAACAATTGTAACTTTGATCATAGTGGATTTGGTTGGGTCTGAGCTTGCCTGGTTAGGGTTGTTCGCTTTATTTACAACCTTGCCATAGCCAAAATTTTCCCTTTTCGATTCTACTCTGGAACAGCTCGAAGACCCGGGGAGAAACAAAGAGGAAATTTCCTTGCATAAATTATGATTTTTTTAAAAAAAAATTGTTGGGTAGATTTGGTTATTGATCATGATTGCTTGAAGTTGGTTTGCCATCTGGTTACTTTTTCTTTCTGACTTTAATGGGTTGTGGGTGAATAATTCAATTGCTCATATAGAATTTTGATGAGAGACTCAATGTTTTTTTTTTTTTTGAGAAAAAGAGATTCAATGTTGGTTGTCAGACATCACCCATTAAAATTTCAGCGCTCCGATTCGTGATGGGTTGGTGTATTGCTAAAATCGTGATGACCCAAATCGATTAGCCTCAGTTTTTTTCAATTTGGCTAAGATCATAGTAAAAATTGCACATGTATAATTTTTTTTCAGAGATTCAATTTTGGTTGTCAGACATTACCCATTAAGATTTCGGGGTTCCAATACATGTTGGGTTGATGTATTGTTCTCTCTCTCTCTTAATATTGTTCTTCCTCGAAATATTGTTGCCGATCTCAAAATTTTTTATTGCCACTTTCAAAACAGTTTCCTCCCTCTAAATTTTGTCACGCCCTCGTCGAATGTACGTGCCGACAGGCACGGGCATTACTAGTATATATATATATATATATATATATATATATATATATATATATATATATATATATATATATATATATATATATATATATATATATATAGAGAGAGAGAGAGAGAGAGGAATGGGATGCTGCCTATCAAAGCAGCGTTGTTTGCTGCTTTGATACATTGTTTGACCATCCTAGAAGTTTTGGAATTTGATGAAATTTGGTGAGGGTGTTGTCTAGGGTAAGATGATCATCCTCACAAATTTTCATCAAATTCCAAAACTTCTAAGAGGGTCAAATGGTCGAATCAAAATCTGCAAAATCTGCTGTCACCGTTAAAATCTGCAGATTTCTGGTTGTGGGGCGGTTCAACTGGAAAGCACAATTTAACAATCCACAGAACAAAATGAACTAGACCGGGTTTATGTGGAAAATTCCCTTCTCAACATCAAAGGGAAAAAAAATCACAGGGTGGAGCGAGAATGCACTAATAAGCAAGATAGGTTACAGGCTCTTACCCTGACCCGCTTACACCCAGAGAGGACCGGCCTCCCCAAATGCCGACCTCTCAAGTCTCTCTCTCTCTCAAGCTCCGGAAACTCAAGAAAGGATTGGGCAGCCCCTCCTCTTCTAGGATTCGGCCCCCCATTCTCTCTGAGGGTAGGTCCCCTTTTATAGTGCTGCTAGGTGACAGCTTGAGCGCTCCGAGCGGGACGGGATTGTTAGCGTGTCCCACAATTTGCGTAACTGCCTCGTGATGGGCGACGTGCTATCTTGCCAGTACTTGGTAGTAATGATCAGGGATGTTTCTTGCCATACTGGTTGACCGAAAATCTCAGGGGCGTGAGCTGTCCTTCTATAATTGTCACCCGGCAGAAATTCCCAGGAATAACTACTGAAGGATCTTGATGCGTGATTCTCGAGCCAAACTTTGTGTGGATGCCGAAGCTGGCTTGGGGCGGAAGAATCGGGATTCCATAGCTAATCTGCAATGTTGGTTGGTTGGTCGACCGATAAGCTCCTTGTTGTTCGATCGACCAGTCGCTTCCTTCTTGGCCTAGTCGATCGATTGACTCCCTCTTGGTCGATTTGTCGATCGGCTTGCTCCTGGTCAACCGGTTGGTTAGTTCGCACTTGATTGATCAGCCGGTCGACGCTCTTCTAGTTAACTGATCAGTTTCTATCTGGCTCACCGGTCGGTCGGTTCCTCCGTTTATAAGGGTACACACAATACCCCCTCTTGACCGGTAGGTTTCTCTTAGTCTTCCGGCCGGTCAGGATCCCCAATTTACACATCAAGTTGTCTGGTGCTCGATCGACAGTGCTTGATGGTTATGGTTGAATTGTCTCGACTTCCGTGTCAGGGTTGAATCTTGGTTCTTGCGCCCTGAGTGCCATAAATGACTATTAAATCCCCTTTCTTCCTGGTGTGCCATGTGGTATCCATGTAGATCCTTGGAATCCCCTCGTTTCTCGCACCCTGAGCGCAAAGGGGTGTCGATCGGGTTTCTCCCGCCTTTTTTTTGTCTCACGGTTCCCCCATGGTCTCCTTGATCCTCTATAAATAGGCCTCCCTTTTCTTCTGAAAGTCTCACTTTCATTTCTCCTCCTGCTTCTTTCTGACTCTTGAGCTCTCGTTTCTCCTTCTGGTCGTTGGGTGATCATTTTTCGTCGACCGATCATCCCCTCCTTTTTGACCGATCAGTTCTTTCCTATTGTGATGGCTTTCAGGTGGTTCACAACTTCTGAAAATCTTCCTTTGCTAGAAGACATTCGGTCGGCTTTCAACATCTTTGTGGGCATCTCACTTTCCTTCGTAACTGGCCCCGTCGATACGACATGTAACATCCGCCACAAACATACAAGATATTATCCACTTTGCCCGTGCCCGCACGAAACTTCCCTGGGTGGTCACCTATCCTAGTACTACTCTCGCCCGAGCACGCTTAACTATAGAGTTCATACGAAATCCGTAGTGGCGCACGGTTTTAAAATGCGTCTTCTATATTTAGGAGGGGAAATTATATAAGTGGATCAGGATCTCCTTCTCTCCAGACGATGTGGGGCTAACTCTTGGCCTTGTACATCTCACCTCACCTCACCTCATCCGTCTTAGTATCACAGCTTCAGTAGTCTTGGCTCTTGGCTATTGGCTTATTGAATCTTGGTCGTCATAATCCACCCCCCTTAGGGTTACACGTCCTCATGTAGGGTTAGACCCCCCGCATCCCGAGGAGAACTGGCTCTGATACCATTTTGTAAAATCCACCCCAAACACACAAGATATTGTCCAATTTGCCCGTGCCCGCACGAGAACTTCCTAGGGTGGTCACCCATCCTAGTACTGCTCTCGCCCGAGCACACTTAACTACGGAGTTCTTATGAATTCTGTAGCGATGCACGGTTTTAAAACACGTCTTCTATGTTTGGAAGGGGAAATTATATAAGTAGCTCAGGATCTTCTTCTCTCCAACTTATGTGGGGCTAACTCGTGACCTTATACACCTCACCTCATCCATCTTGGCTTCTCTACCTCTGGAGTCTTGGCTCTTGGCTCTTGGCTATTGGCTCTTGATCGTCACAAGTGTTCTGATACCAATTATTGGCACAAAATAACCCTAACAAGGTTGCACCGCCCATCGCTTGCAGAAGCGTCATTAGGTTTCAGATCTCAAGACGATTCGAATAGAGATACAATCAAAACAATCACATAGCAAAAGAACATAATCACAAGAGACACAATATTTGTTCACACAGTTCGAAAAGACCATACCGCTATAGGTGTCAGTCACCACTCTTTCATTGCACTATGGAATTAGAATTGAAGATACTACCCTCACCTTCTTCTTTCCCGATGCCTCCAAACTCAAGGAAACAATTCTTATCTTGATCCTTGATCTCCCTTCGTCTCTCCAAAATACCGTGGAGAAGCCCCAAAGAAGAGACCCTAAATAGCCATCGATGAACTCTTCATCCAACGCGTTATAATGAACTTGAAAACTCTAAAATCCATTGAATGTGTAAAGAATCTTGTCCAAAACAACTTCAACCCATACAGGACTCGTTTGGGTGACTTGGGCTCGCCTGGGCGGAATTGCTGAACACACAGCCTCCCAGAACCTGTATACATTTTGCTCGAGCGAGACAGGCACTCACCCGAATGAAATTTTTGTATTTTCTGTGAGTTTTGCCGCCATGAAAAACCTTGCCCGGGAGAGCCTATTTTATCCCGGGTGATCTGTGTTGTAGCAAACTCCAACATCTTCTCAGTCTTCACCAGAACTAAGCCAACATCTCAACAATTTTGAGTTCTATCTATTTTTGGTTTTGATCTAATTTAACCTCTTACATTTACTTGTCTTTTTTAAATTGCTCTTTTTGATTAGGGCAAATAACAAAAGCACCTCTTGAACTATATACCTAAGTTCAATATGTCCACTCAACTTCTATTTTGATCGAACAACTTGATCCTCCAATTATATTTCGTAATTAAATTGATAGGAAGACCAGACGGACAATATAAAATGACTATGTTACACTCGTCCCATTCAATATATGTGTTTGAGCCATCCAAGAGAGCCTCGGGTTTTTCACTTAATTAATGAGAGAGAGAGCTTTTTTTTTTTTTTTTTTTTTTAGAGAATAGAGAGAGAGAGAGAGAGAGAGAGAGAGAGAGAGAGAGAGAGAGAGAGAGAGAGAGAGAGAGAGAGAGAGAGCTTTCATAAGTTACTTCATCCAAAAGTAGTTAGCAAATGTTCATGAGAAGATGTTAATCATGTAAGGTGAGGAACTATATACTTTTCTTCCAACTTAATGTAGTTATATAAGTTTTGTCCATTACTCTTAAAAATACACCTATATGAAAATAAATGGTGGAGGCAAAAAATACTTAAAAACATATGAGAAAGTGATCCTAATTAAGCTAGATTTTCCACCTCAACCTTTAGCGTACACACGCAATAATTAAATAATTGTAGAAGCAACAAATCCAGTTCCCAGGTTAGCTTGGGTTTTACCTGAGCCTCAACTGGATTTAATTGGGTCCAGAAGAATGAAAACCGAACCAACCTGGATTTCCAAAGTACTTTGGTTCTCCGATTTACTCGACCCAAGTCGCACCCCGACAAAGTTGAGTGAATGGAAGCCAGCATGGAAAACTAGTGGCGTAGAAATCCACCACCCTTCAAAGGAGCATCAATCTAATGGAAATATCGAATTCATGAAACACTGAATACAAATGAAAAGGCCACCAAGATCAAACAAGAAAGAGAGCCAAGTTGATATGGAGGAAGAAAAGAGTGTATCGGCAAATTCTCCAAACAATCGCCAAGGCCGGCCTACTTATACCTCGATCATCAATCGCATGCTCCCTCACGAGTGGAGCAAGCAAGCAAACAAGCAAGGAGAAGAGAGATGGCTCCTCGCGTTGCTTCGCAACTCGCCATGATGGAGGTACTGCTGCTGCTGGGGATATCGGGAGTAATGCTCATCGCTGCTCAAACGGAGACGGTCAACTATTACTCTTGCAACAATGTCAGATACAATGCTAATCCGGCCTACGGTCCAGTCTACGGTCAGAACGTTCAGACCGTTATTAACGGTCTGATCGACGGGACGCGATACGCCGACCAGTATAATTGCTACAGGAACAGCAACAATGTGTGGGGGTACGCTACCTGCTCCCTCACCATCGACATGACTCATTGCTACAGTTGTCTCATCACAGCTGAAGAAGAGATTAACAAAGAATGTGGCGATAGCATTGGGGCGACAGTTGATCTCACGGACTGCACCATGCGATATGAGAATTATCAGATTGGTGCTTGATGCGTTTTGTTTTTCATACGCCTTTCACTACCTGGCCCCTTTACTGCTGTTGTTGTTGCTGCTGCTACTGTTGTTGCTCTTTTCCTGAATAATGTGCAACACCTATGTTGTGCTCTCGGATACTTATTCTTCCTCCTTTAATAGTCTTAATAATGAATAAGGAATGGTTATAGTACCCCTCTCTCTCTCTCTCTCTCTCTCTCTCTCTCTCTCTCTCTCTCTCTCTCTCTCTCTCTCTCTCTCTCTCTCTCTCTCTCTCTCTCTCTCTCTCTCTCTCTCTCTCTCTCTCTCTCTCTCTCTCTCTCTCTCTCTCTCTCTCTCTCTCTCTCTCTCTCTCTCTCTCTCTCTCTCTCTCTCTCTCTCTCTGTGTGTGGAAACCTTGGTTTCGAATCGGTGTAGTGCCTTAAACTATTTTTATATTATCTCCTCTATTGTTTTCCAGTCCGAGGGAGAGATAGTTAGGATTTGCCTTCCTTAAGGGTGTATTTGGTTGCCCGAAAGTGCAGCCCGAATTAAGTGGTGGAAGTCGGCGAAGTGGATAAGTTTCGGCCTTCGGTTGCACAGAGGTTATGTCCGAAATCGGAGTTGGTAATTCCGGTGCCCTCCACTTTCTACAAATATGTACGTAAGTGTGATTTTGACCCAAAAAGATATAAAGTCGCACACTTCCCAATAGTCAAAACTTGCAAACTCACTTCCCCGCAGCCAAACAAAAAAATTGGTGGAAGGCCTAGAAGCTAGATTTCTAAATCTTTTCACTTCCGGACAATAAACAATTGAACTAGGACTTCCGTCTGGAAGTCCAGTTCATAGAATTATGTACTAGTTCCACCTATTCTTCCACTTTCACACGACTTCAGGCAACCAAACACACTCTAAGGAAGCCTAAACCTTACCAAATTATTTTTTGGGTCAATACTTTCTATAGGAATTGATGGATCTAACAGAAGTGGCTCGTAGCACTTGTATCTTGTTTAGATAAAGTTTAATGTGCATGAAATTTATACAAATCGACCCCTACAATCTTCCTTATTTAGATATAAACTCTATAGAATTAATATTTACACATAATCCTCTATACTATCAAAACATTACATATCGATCCATTTACTTAACTAACATCCAAAATAAAATAATATTATTAAAATATTCATTTATTTGGTTTTCATATTATTAATCTACATGGAAAATGGTGAATCTACTTATATTTAGGATTAATTAGTCCTAAATCCCTCCGCAGGTCTATTTAAGCTAAAGGATACAAGTTGTTAGGATATTAGTTAAAATCCCTCCCGAAGGACACCTTTTACAGTAAGTCCTTAACCGAAAATGTTAACTTTTTTATTCTTTAAATTATAAAATTCTCCCTCCAGCTAGAGTATCTATTCATTTCCAGTATCCATTTGCCAATTAACAATATAGCGATTGCTACAGTGATTTTACTGTAGCTACTAAAGCGAAAAAAACTGTAGCAAGATTACACATCGTCTCCGGAAAGAGTATCCATTCGTCATCAAGAAGAGTATTTATTCACCGGGTGACACTATGCATGTTGCGGTTGCTACAACACTTTTACTGTAACAAGAGTATTCATTCATCTTCAGAAAGAGTATCCATTCGGCTAATTGATACTTGATCTTGCTATAGTAAAATCATTGTAGCAATAGATAATTCGCTAAATTGATACTCTTACCAAATCGAATCAATATTCTTGCTGCAGTGATTTCGCTATAGCATCTATAGTGAAATCACTGTAGCAACCACTACATGAACAGTGTCAACCAGCGAATGAATACTCTTTCTGGAGACAAATGGATACTCTTTTTGTAGCATGTAAGGGGATAAATAAGGTCGAGGGACTTTGTGCAATATTGAAATATTGTCTGTCCTTTAGCTAATATGACATCTACTATATGAATTAATATATACCAAAGCAGTATTCTAATTAAAACAATAACCAAACTCATCTTTATTAATATTAATACATAAAATCCCTACTCATGACACACGAGCTACAACAGCGACGCCTACCTCAGACTTTGTATTTAAGCATCAAGGCTGTCTCCTTGGACTTATTGAGTGTCGAGGCGGCAACGCCTACCTAGGACTTTGTCTTTGAGTGCCAAGGCTGTCTCCTTGGACTTATTGAGTGCCGAGGCGGCGACGCCGACCTTGGACTTTGTCTTTGAGTGCTAAGGCTATCTCCTTGGACTTATTGAATGTCGAGGCAGCGATGCCTACCTCGGACTTTGTCTTTGAGTGCCAAGGCTGTCTCCTTGGATTTTTTTAGTGCCGAGGCAGTGACGCCTACCTCGGACTTTGTCTTTGAGCACCAAGGCTACTTGGACTTATTGAGTGCCGAGGCAGCGAAGTCTACCTCGGACTTTATCTTTGAGTGCCAAGGCTGTTTCCTTGGGCTTATTGAGTGTCGAGGCGGCTACACCTACCTCAGACTTTTTCTTTGAGTGCCAAGGATGTCTCTTTGGACTTATTGAGTGCCGAGGCGGCGACACCTCTCTTGAACTATCTTTGAGTGCCAAGGTTGTCTCCTTAGACTTAATTGAGTATCGAGGCGACGACACCTACCTCAGACTTTTTCTTTGAGCGCCAAGGCTGTATATGTAACATCCCCAAAAATATTAATGTTTTAATATAATATAATAAGGTTGATACAAAATTTAAAATAAAAATCGGAATGCGCCATTGCGTCCGTCTCGTCGAAATGATTAAAAACCATATATAAACTTTTTCGTTTTGAACTCATTTAAAGTATCAAAAATTTAAAAGAAAAATATTATATATATGCGTAAACTTAAATAGCCAATAAAAGGATTCGAACCCAAGATCTTTTTATTAAATTCTTAAAACCATTTCCTCTAACCAAAAATCCCTTAAGATTTTTCTGTTTAAATATAGTAAACATAATTGTTATTCTATAACTAGGAATACCAAGCGTCATCTGATCGTTCGATCACAATCGAACGACCAAAATACGAAACGACACATGGAATACCAATCGTCATCTGTGACCGTTCGTTTCCAAATTGGATGGCCAGAATACGAAACGGCAGATTTGCAATAAAGCCCCCGGGACTCTTCGTATTCTCGGGGGGGCCTATATAAACCCCCCCCTCCCACAGACATCTGCACACAAGTCCTCACGACCAAGCGGGCCCCACCATCCGCCGCCGCCGCCGCCGACCGCCGCCTGCCGGTCGCCGACCGCCGCCGCCAATCTCCGCCGCCTGCCGCCGCCGACCGCCGACCGCCACCGCCACCGCCGGCCGCCGGTCTCCGCCGCCGCCGCCGGTCGACCACCCTCCGCCGTCGGTCACCACCGCCGGCCGCCTCCCTCCGCCGTCGGTCGCCGCCGCCGGCCGCCACCCGCCGCCGGCCGACCGCCGCCTCACACCATCCGGGTTGTTGGGTCAGGTATGTAATTTAAACCCGTTAACCCGTTCGGATTTTTAAATCTAGTTATAAATTTCTGATGCAAAAAGGCCACCCTTGAATTAGAACCCACAACCTCTTCTAAACCTATTCTAAAGGCCTTTAGGCTAACAAATAGATCCATTTACATCTTATGTTTATAAATCACCTATAATTAAATAAATAGATTATGTATGTAAACTATATTGACCTTATCTTACCCATACGGACTCGGAATTGAGTTCCGTCAGTGGCGTTGGATTCGTAATGACAAAATACACCTACTTAGATTATAAAATACCACAACCAATAATTAAAAAGTAAAATTACCATTTTACCCCTAAGGTAAAATGATCATAACCTCTTCATTCTAACTCGGAATCAAATTCCGTCTGCGACCACGGGTTCCTAATAAAACGCTCTACAAAATGAATATAAAATTAAAATATTTTGGAATTGACCAAAATGTCCCTAAAGAAGAAAACCTATTAGTTCACATCAAAAAATGTTAGAAAAATCCTGGAAAAATTAGGATAAAAACTAACCAATTATTAGTAACATATTTTCAGGTTTTGAGCGTACTAAAGCTTCCTTATCAGGAGTAAGAGTTTGCAACAGTTCAGGTAGGGGATTTAAACTTGGTTTATTTATGCTAATTATATGCTATAGAATGTCGGTAATTTGATATGGAATGGTAAATTTTAAAATACGTAATCACTTATTGGGGTGTGGGGCTAGCCCTGGCTGAGGCCAAAAAGTACCTGGGTGTGGGGCTGTCCCTGGCTGCGGGCCTAAAAGATAAATCCTGGGTGTGGGGCTGTCCCTGACTGCGGGCCAAAAAGATAATCCTAGGTGTGGGGCTAGCCTTGTTGCGGACTAAAAGTACCCGGGTAAGGATTGAGATTCCTACCCTGGCCGGAAGAGCCAAAAAGGGAATCGAGTGATTAATGTTTTAATTATTTACTTTTCGTAGTCATGTTTACTGCTTTCAATACATATTATTTAGCATGAACAAAACTGAGTCATTGGTGTATTTAGCATGAACAAAACTGAGTCATTGGTGAGTCAGTGGATAGAACTCACCCCCCTACAGATGATGTGCACCCTACAGAGACAAACCCTGCAGTACCCGAAGAGGATGAGGAGCGATCAGGGGTCGACCCAGAAGGAGTTGAAGACCCACTCTACACACCTTTCTATGACAATGACGGAGCTGGATTATGATGTATTAATATGGAAAGTTTTAGCTTTAGGCTTTCGATTTTGATAAATTGTATGAAACAATGATGTTTTAATAGAGTAGCTCAGTAATTTTCATATTTGATGGAATTTATTTATATCACGTTTTTATCCGTAACACCCCAGTATTATATGGGTTAAATTAATCCGTAAAATATCGGGGCGTTACAGTATACTTAGACTTATTGAGTGCCGAGGCGATGAAGCCTACCTCGGACTTTGTCTTTGAGTGTCAAGGCTATCTCCTTGGATTTTTTAAAATCTGATGCGGTGACACCTACCTTGTACTTTGTCTTTGAGTGCCAACGCTCTCTTTGGACTTTTTGAGTGTCGAGGCAGTGATTCTTACCTCAGACTTTGTCTTTGAGTACGTGCCAAGACTGTCTCCTTGGACTTTTTGAGTGTCGAGGCGGCAACGCCTATCTCAGACTTTGTTTTTGAACACCAACGCTATCGCTTTAGAATTATTGACTGCCGAGGCAGCAACGCCTACCTCGGACTTTGTCTTTAAGTGCCAAGGTTATCTCCTTGGACTTATTGAATATCGAGGCGCCGGAGACACCTACCTCGGACTTTGTCTTTGAGTGCCAAGACTGTCTTCTTGGAATTTTTGCCGGGCAATCTCTGATGCCCGGAGATCCCCGAAAGTTAGTTATCTCTAAGCCCTCGATTGACGGTCTAATCCCTGGGCGATCCACAACGCTAGAGGATGCCCGAGGGTTGGCTATCTCCAAGCCCTTTGTTGTCGGTTAAATCCTTGGATGATCCGCAATGTCGGAGGATGCCCGAGGGTTGACTGTCTCCAAGCCCTTGGTTATTGATCATAGTTTCGAACATCACTCCCGACGTAGGGATCAGAGGACGATCACGCGACCAGTGGATGTTTGCTCTGTTATTGATATCGGCGACTGATATCGGAGGATTCACCCCCGATCTTTGAACATCTCGATTTAGATAACTTCTTTTTGGCTGTCCACCAGTCATGTCTTCGCCATTCTGGTATTGCAACGAAGACAGACGGGTTGCTTAAGCAATCGGTAGTTGCTGCTTAACAGAATGAGCTGGAAAGCTCGAAGGTCACAAGTCGATAGAGAATGATCCCACAAACAGCACCAAATTAGGGGGGGTTACGGTCGTCGTACGATCTCCCTTCTATAGTCAATTGAGAGTTGAATTATAAGTGCAGTGCACTTTGGAGTGCTGAGCTGTCACTCAGACGCTATTGAGTAAAGAGAAAGAGAGAGATGGAGAGCTGACACAAGGTGGTGATAGAGTTCGGCCAAAGCCTACGTCTCCATGTGGTAAGACGCTACCTTTGAATCCACTAACTCTGAAAGAAATAGAGCTACTCTCAAAAGGCCGTGGAGTGCTTATATAAGTAGACAGAGAGTGGAGTATGCTTGACTAGAGTCTGATTATCAAAAGGCTAGAAGATCGAGCTCTGAAAAACAAAAAGTGGAATATAGAATAATGAATTCTGGTCCGTCCTTAAATATTTGTTAGGTCTGTTATTTATAGAGATTTGGAAATATCAGGGGTTTTGATAAATACCCGAAAGGATTTATCAGACTCCGGATAGTATGTGTGGGCCTCAGGGAGGGCTGGCGGGTCCCATCGTTATATTCGTGAACCCAAGGCAGGGCTGGCGGATCCCACCGACGTCTTCGCGGGCCTCAGGCAGGGCTGGCGAGTCCCACTGTCGTCTTCGTAGGCCCCAGGCATAGCTGGCGGATCCCACCGTCGTTTTGCGGGCCCCAATTAAGTAAAGCTGGTGAGTCCCACCGTCGTCTTCGCGGGCCCCAGGCAGGGCTGGTGGATCCCATTATTGTATTCGCGGGCCCCAAGCAGGGCTGACGGATCCCACCATCATTTTTGAAGTCCCCAGGCAGGACTGGCGGATCCCACCGTCGTCTTCGCGGACCCAAGCAGGGCTGACGGATCCCACCGTCATTTTTGCAGGCCCCAGGCAGGGCTAGCAAGTCCCACCGTCAGGCATTAGCCAGATTTTGCACCCACAATCAACAAGAGTATTTATTCATTGGGTGACATTGTGCATGTTGCAGTTGCTACAATGATCTTACTGTAACAAGAGCATACATTAATTCGTCTTTAGAAAAAGTATCCATTCGGCTAATTGATACTTGATCTTGCTATAGTAAAATCACTGTAGCAACAGACAATTCGCTAAATTGATACTCTTACCAAATCAAATTGATACTCATGCTACAGTGATTTCACTATAGCAACTACAGTGAAATCACTGTTGCAGCTATAGTGAAATCACTGTAGCAATCGCTACATGCACAATGTCAACTAGCGAATGCATGGATACTCTTTCCGGAGACGAATGGATACTCTTTTTGTAGCACGTGAGGAGGTAACTAAGGTCGAGGAACTTGATGCAATATTGAAATATTATATATAGGGGTGGACATGGTCGGGTTTGGAGGTCTGACCATTTTTGGACCAAGTTACATTGCATTTGTCCAAATTGCCCGAGTTGCCCGAGGAACTTGTAAAGGGTTTGCCCGTGTTTGGACCATGGAAGTTCATCGGGTTCCTTGGGTTCGTTCGGACCGTTCACTAAAAAGTAGAGATACTTCCGATCTAAAATTTATGCTAATCAATCTGGAGTTTCCTCTTACTTGAGCAAAAAAAAAATTGGTGCCAACATTGCAATGAAGAATATTACAAGTTTAACTTGATTGTAGAGAACATGTGCATTCCTCTTAATCCCTCTCTCTTTATTATTATTATTATTATTATTATTATTTATATATATATATATATATATATATATTCCTCTGGTTCTTCGGGTTGCTCGAGTTGGTCATATGGGTGACCATGTTCGCCCAAATTCAAATTCGGGCAAAAAAAATTTACTCATGTCCGTCCAAATTCTCAAATATTGTTGCCCGTGATTATCCAAATTCAGAATTTGGTCGGATTTCTCTGGTTTGTCCGGACCAAATCTCAGCCCTAATTATATGTCCTTTAGCTAATATGACATCTGCTAAGAGGACTTAAGACTAAGTCTTCCTATATTTTAATTAAAACTAACTTATTTTTGTTTATCGTGGACCTAACCAAAATTAACTAAGACTATTTGGAGGGGTGTACATGTTTGTGCAATATAAGAAAAGTGGGGGTGTATGCGCAAAAAAGGTACGGGTCGGCTTTATTGCACAAAACGAGATTACAAATGTGGCCGGGACCCGGGTTGCTCGGGTGTAGCGAGTCCGGGTTGCGGCGAGTTTTGATCAGGGGATTGTGGGAAAGATCTTCTGGGGGATCCCTTTGATCCGCGTCTCCACGTGGTGTTCGTGCGAGAGCGCTGAAGGGGCTGCCCAGGACAGGGGTTTTACAGGGAGAGGGTTTTGGAGAGGCTAAGGAATGTCCACCGTTGCTTTGTCCCTTCCGTGCTTCGCGCTTTCTCGGCTAGGGGGTTTTCGGCTTCGTTCCTCGGTCTTCGCGTCTTCCTCGTTCCTTGCTTGACCTTGGTGTCCTTGATCGTCGGTTCGCGGCGTCGATCGAGCTTTTGGCGTTGGCTTTGGCTTTTGCTTTTTGGCTTTGGCTTGGCTCCGGCGTGGCTCTGGCTTTTGCTTTGCTTTGGCGCTTGCACTTGGACGTAGCTGGGAGAGACTTGCGATGCTTTCGTTCTTCCGGACTTCGCGTCGTATCGGCTAGAACGTGCGGTGCTTTTGCTCGTGGCCGGCGTAGTCGCTTGGCTTTGGCACTTGCTTTGCTTTGGCGCGGGCTTTACTGGGGCTTTTGCTTTGGCTTCTTGCGTTGCTTTAGCTTTGGCGTTTACTCGATCTTCTTCTTCGAACGACGTGGGCTACTTCTCCGGTGCTTCGACGGTTTGCGTGTCAACGGGACTTCTCTTCTTCTCCGGGCTTCTTTGGCGTGATCGGGGTCGAAGAATGCTTTCGAAGATGGTGGGGGTAGCACCGATCTCCGTGCGACGGTTGTAGCGTCGGCTTTTGTTGATGAAGACGACGGGGTAGTGACGCTTCAGATGATCTGTTCCAGCCTTTCTTCTTCGTGGATGGTGCAGATGTTTGTCGAAGACGACGTGGTGATGACGCTTCGGATGATCTGTTCCAGCCTTTCTTCTTCGTGGATGGTGCAGATGTTTGTCGAAGACGACGTGGTGATGACGCTTCGCTTCTCTCCTCCGGGCTTTGGGGCTTGATCGGGATCGAGGACTTGTTGGAGACGACGGGGTAGTGCCGCTCCTCTTCTTCTCCGGGCTTTTGGGCTTGATCGGAGTCGAAGCTTGTTGGAGACGACGGGGTAGTGCCGCTCCTCTTCTTCTCCGGGCTTTTGGGCTTGATCGGAGTCGAAGCTTGTTGGAGACGACGGGGTAGTGCCGCTCCTCTTCTTCTCCGGGCTTTTGGGCTTGATCGGAGTCGAAGCTTGTTGGAGACGACGGGGTAGTGCCGCTCCTCTTCTTCTCCGGCCTTTGCTTCTGGCGTCCTCGGAGTCGAAGGGTTCTTCTTCTCCGAGCTTTCTTCTTCGTGAACGGAGTCGAAGGGGTGATCGTCGTGCGCAAGGGTCTTCACGTTGATGAGGACTTTCAGTAAGCCGATCCCTCGGGACAGGCTTGACTGTGCCTCGTGAAGCCTTGGGTCGATGAAGAAGCGTGCTCTCTTCTGCAGAGCTCTGGCGCTTCGTCTTCAATTTCTCGACCTTGGTGACGGTTATGGTGTCGGCATCTTCTCCGGGCTTTTGGGCTTGATCGGAGTCAAAGGCCTTGTTGACGACGACGGGTGTAGCGCCGCTTCTCTTCTTCTCCGGGCTTTTGGGCTTGATCGGAGTCAAAGGCTTGTTGGAGACGACGGGGTAGTGCCGCTCCTCTTCTTCTCCGGGCTTTTGGGCTTGATCGGAGTCGAAGGCTTGTTGGAGACGACGGGGTAGTGCCGCTCCTCTTCTTCTCCGGGCTTTTGGGCTTGATCGGAGTCGAAGCCTTGTTGGAGACGACGGGGTAGTGCCGCTCCTCTTCTTCTCCGGGCTTTTGGGCTTGATCGGAGTCGAAGCTTGTTGGAGACGACGGGGTAGTGCCGCTCCTCTTCTTCTCCGGCCTTTGCTTCTGGCGTCTTCGGAGTCGAAGGATTCTTCTTCTCCGAGCTTTCTTCTTCGTGCACGGAGTCGAAGGCTTGTTGGAGACGACGGGGTAGTGCCGCTCCTCTTCTTCTCCGGGCTTTTGGGCTTGATCGGAGTCGAAGCCTTGTTGGAGACGACGGGATAGTGCCGCTCCTCTTCTTCTCCGGGCTTTTGGGCTTGATCGGAGTCGAAGCTTGTTGGAGACGACGGGGTAGTGCCGCTCCTCTTCTTCTCCGGCCTTTGCTTCTGGCGTCTTCGGAGTCGAAGGATTCTTCTTCTCCGAGCTTTCTTCTTCGTGCACGGAGTCGAAGGGATGATCTTCGTGTGCAAGGGCCTTCACATTGATGAGGACTTTCAGTAAGCCGATCCCTCGGGACAGGCTTGACTGTGCCTCGTGAAGCCTCGGGTCGATGAAGAAGCGTGCTCTTTTCTGCAGAGCTCTGGCGCTTTGTCTTCAACTTTCCAACCATTTTTTCCTTCCCCCACCCCCTCTATTTATAGGCAAAGAGGTGGGGAGAGAGATATGGAAACTCTTTAATTTTAAATCCCCTTGTATCTCTCTCATAATTACCCGGATTTTATTCATCCATTGATGAGGGGAATAACATTTAGTTGTTTTCCTTTTCTGGCGGGTGCAATTATGGCTGGATTTCGCACATGAAATCGATGGCGATCGGGCGCTTCGTCTTGTGCGTCGGATCGAGGGATCGGCGCAGATCCGCGTGTGCGCAGACGTCATACGCTACCTCCCCCCGCGCATGGCGGTATTTTTTCCTTTTCTTTCTTTTCTTTCCTTTTCTTTTCTTTCCTTTTCTTTTCTTTCCTTTCTTTTCTTTCCTTTTTCTTTTCTTTCTTTTTCTTCCCTTTCCTTGCAGGGCCGGCCGGCCCCCCCCATGGGGTTCGGGTCCTACTAGGGCCGGCCCCATGTGGCTCGGGTCCTAGTAGGGGCCGGCCCCATGGGGTTCGGACCCTAGTAGGGGCCGGCCCCCCTTGACGCATGGGGTCCGCTCCTCTTTGCTAGGTGCGAGTCGGGTCCGGGTCCGCATCGGTGCGCGCGAGTCGGGTCCGCGTGTCGGGTTTGCATCCACGTAGGGGCCTTTGAGTCGGGTCCGCGTGTCGGGTTTGCATCCGCGTCGACACACGTAAGTCGGGTTCGGGTCCGACGAAATTCGTGTGTCTACAAATGCCCCCTCAAGGACGAGTGCGTCGGTGAGAGCGTGTAGGGTCTGGACGCGTAAGAATCGTAGAGCGCTTGTCCTTGATTCCTTTTGTGGGCAGGCTTGGGGGAGCGCGGCTGAGGTGCGAGTTGCCTTTGCCGCCTCTCTCTTCCTCTTTCTTCTTCTTCCCTTTTTTTTTTTTTTTTTTTTTTTTTTTTTTTTTTTTTTTGGACCACGGGAGCTGCAGCGGCAGTGGCAGGGTCCGCCAGGGCTGCGGCGGCTGGGCACGAGGCCAGCGGCGTGCGGCGCGCAGAGCTGAGTGCCGATGCGAGCAGTTGGCTGTGGCTCTTGCTTGTAGAGAAGACCTTCGCTATGGTTTCGATCATCTTCTTCGTTGCGGACCTCTTTTGCTCCAAAGTTTGCACGGACGTCAAAGGTGGCCGTTGCACGGAGTTCGAGACTGGCGCGAGGGCGACTGGAGTGCGATGACGGCGACGGTGCATCTCGGCGGAGGACTGTCGCCCCTCCCTTGGTGTGGGAGCGCAATGACGAGGCCGATTGTCGACGGCGACCGTTGCACGATGTCCGAAGGCGACTTAGGAGAGACGGGAGCGTGAAGACGAAGGCAACATGTCTCGACGTAGTCCCATGGCGGCGCGCGGATGACGAAGGCGCGAAGATGACGGCGATGCACCCCGGCGGAGTGTTGGCGATGGTGACGCACCTCGGCGCGATGAGGAGGAGGTGGAGCCATTGCAAGCGAGGCGAAGCTCCCCTTTTCTTTCTTTTTTTCTTTTTTTTTTTTTTGTGTGCGCGGAGTACAGCAGTAGCGACGGTGGCTGGCTACGGCGCGCGCGAAGGCCGGGGTGCCGCGGAGGCGGTGGCTCGCGGAGGCAGCAGCAGCAGCAGCGGTAGGCGATGGCCGAGCGGCGCGCGGGCTGCGGTGCGGGTGCCAGTGGCTCGCGGGCCCTTCTTTTTCTTTCTTTTTTTCTTTCCTTTTCTTTTCTTCCTTTTTTTTTTTCCTTTTCTTTTTCTTTCTTTCCTTTTCTTTTCTTTCTTTCCTTTTTCTCTTCCTTCCTTTTCTTTTTCTTTTCTTTCTTTCTTCTCCTTCTTCTGGTTCGCGGTGCTGGGTCGTGTCAGCAGGGCGCGGGCTGCGGCTGGGTGACGCGAGGCAGCGGCGAGCGGTCGGCGGCCGGGGCTGGGTGGCCAGGCGCGGGGGGCGGCGCACGGGCCCAGGTGGCAGGCGGGCGCAATGGTGGCCGGGGCTGGGTGGCCAGGCGCGCGGGGGAGCGGGGCCGGCGGCACTCGGCGAGGTCGGGCGGGCTGCCCGCGGTCGTCGGCGTGCTGCGCGGAGCTCGGCGGGCCGGCCGTCGGGCGCGGAGACCGGGGCGCATGCGAGGCTGGGGCGCGGGAGCGGGTGGCGGCGGTGGCCCCGAGCAGGTCGGCTGCGGCGACGGTGGCGTCGCCGCCTCGCCGGTTCGGTCGGGCTCGAGTCGGACGGTCTCGCCCCCCCCCCCGACTGGATCGGAGGAGAAGAAGGAGGGGAGGGCTATGGGCCCTGCTGCTGCTGCTGTGTCATCATTTTTTTTTTTTTTTTTCTTTCTTTTTTTTTTCTTTCTTTCTTTCTTTTTCTTTCCTTCTTCTTCTGGTCCGCGAAGGCGGCAGGCGGCGCGGCTGTCGGAGCAGGCAGCGGCGGCGACGGCCCACAGCGCTGGCTGCAGTATGCGCGGCGCGGGGGCCGGGAGCGAGTGGCGCACGCTGCGGCTCGGCGCGCGGGGTTGAGTGCAGGCGGCATGGGTACGTGGCGCAGACGACGGGCGTGTGGAGCGGCGCCGGTGCGGCATAGGCGGGCGGTGGCCAGGCTTCAAGCTGCGCGAGTGGTGTGCGGCGCTTGAAGACGAAGGCTTCCGTCGGCTTGGAGACGAAGGCTTCTTCGATGCTTGGAGACCGTCGGCGGAAGAGTGCTGCCCGGGGTTGCACGAGACTTGCTCCGTCTTCCCGGTGTCGCCTCTTTCGTCGACGGCGGTGGCGATGGTGCACGTTGCTTGAAGACGAAGGCTTCCGTCGGCTTGGAGACGAAGGCTTCTTCGATGCTTGGAGACCGTCGGCGGAAGAGTGTTGCCTGGGGTTGCACGAGACTTGCTCCGTCTTCCCGGTGTCGCCTCTTTCGTCGACGGCGGTGGCGATGGTGCTCGTCGCTTGAAGACGAAGGCTTCCGTCGGTCTTGGAGACCGTTGGCGGAAGAGTGCTGCCTGGGGTTGCACGAGACTTGCTCCGTCTTCCCGGTGTCGCCTCTTTCGTCGGCGGCGGCGGCGGCGCGATGGTGCGCGTCGCTTGAAGACGAAGGCCTCCGTCGGCTTGGAGACGAAGGTTTCTTTGACGGCTCGCGAAGGTGCGCGGAGCTTGAAGACGAAGGCTTCCGTCGGCTTGGAGACGAAGGCTTCTTCGATGCTTGGAGATCGTCGGCGGAAGAGCGCAGCCTGGGGTTGCACGAGACTTGCTCCGTCTTCTCGGTGTCGCCTCTTTCGTCGACGGCGGCGGCGATGGTGCACGACGCTTGAAGACGAAGGCTTCCGTCGGCTTGGAGACGAAGGCTTCTTCGATGCTTGGAGACCGTCGGTGGAAGAGTGCTGCCTGGGGTTGCACGAGACTTGCTTCGTCTTCCCGGTGTCGCCTCTTTCGTCGACGGGGGCGGCGATGGTGCGCGGCGCTTGAAGACGAAGGCTTCCGTCGGCTTGGAGACGAAGGCCCTCCTGGCGGCTTGAAGACGAAGGATTCTTCGACGGCTCGCGAAGACGAAAGCTTCAGTCTTGGCGGCGAAGCATTTTTCGGCGGCTTGGAGCCGAAAGATTCTTCAGCGGAGTGTTATCGTCTTCTTGGTGCGGGAGCATAATGACAACGGCACGGCGAAAAGACGAAGCCGAGTGTGGTGGCGATCGCCTGGTGCGAGGATAAGTCGGAGGCGTTGAAGGCCAGAGAAGGCGGCTCCTTTTTTTTTTTTTTTTTTTTTTTTTTTTTTTTTACCTCCTGGTCGGTCTTGCACTTTTCATATCCTTGCAAGATTCGTCCCCCTGAGTACCTTTCGAAGGCTGGCTAGATTATTGATGAGGTCAACCGCGGGTTTAGAGTTACTAGCGAGGTTGCACCTTTCTGGTAGCAATGTCAGCTTGAAGGACACCGAGATGGGCGTTCTGAAGAGGATGACGAGGCCACGAGCATCAACAAGGAGTAGACTGCTTTGGTTGTCTTTTGCTTGTCGATCTTGACCTTGATGACAGCTCCAGTGGTTCTTTTGGCTCTGTGGAGGTCACGAAGGCTGCGGTTGTTGTTTATGCGCCCGCCATTCTTCGGGTTGCTGCTTTTGACTTCAGTGGCAGTTTCCATCCTTCAGGTTGGCCTGAGTCTTTGCATGAGCCCGGTGGATTTCAAGGCAACGACTCTTTTTCTGCGGAGCAGATGCGCACCTTCTTTGGAGGGTGGCGAGCTTCATTGCTTACGACGGTCTTCGCTGGAGGACGCTTCCTTGGGCTTAGCTGCGACTGAGGGGGAGAGACGTCGAGCATCGCTTCAAAAGCTGGGGAATGCCCGAGCGACCAAGAAGACTTCTGGAGCAGAGTTTGTGAAGCAGCGGAAAGCTGGCGACGCATCGAGAGTTGACTGCTTCCCTACCCCTGGAATTGCAGCGCGTGTAAGCTGTTGGGAGCGAGCCACTTTGGCGCCTTAAGGACTTCGACTTGCCATGCTCGTGCGTCGCTTTAGAAGCTGGAGTTCCTTTTGGGGAAAGCTCGAGCGACCGAAAAGACGTCTAGAGCAGAGCTTGCGAAGCGGCGTGAAGAGCTGATGAAGTGCCGAGAGCTGGTGGAGCAATCGAGAAGGCTTCCAAGGCGGACTATGCGAAGTGGTGTGCATAGCTGGCGATGCGTCAGAAGTTCACGACTTCTCTATCCTGGGAGTTGCAGCACGTGTAGGCCGCGGGAGGCGAGCTGCTTCAGCGCCTCCGAGACTTTGACTTTCTTATCATCTTTTGGTTTGCTGACTGGACTTGTGGATTATGCACTCACTTGCATCTGGACTGGCCTCCTGAGACGACGTTGGGATGTTCCCCCTTTTTTTTTTTTTTTTTTTTTTTTGGCTGGACTGAACCTTTGTAGGTTGCCTACGTACCCTACTGAGAGGGATCAAGTCGCACGTAGTTCGTTTATTCACTTTTTTTTCTTTTTTTCTTTTTTTTTTTTTTTTTTTTTTTTTTTTTTTTTTGGGCAAGGGGGGTAACCTTGCGTTAGGCAAAGTACCTTTTGAGGGACTTGCCACTGGTAGGCAGAGTCGCCACTGGTTCGCAGCTGTCGCCCACCTTCTTCGCTTCAATATAGTTGGAAGTGAAGATCTTCTTGACTGGAGTTTTGATGATTGCTGGAGTTTGACTGGAGTCGATGCCCCGGCAATTTGGAAGGATTTGTTCGCCGCTTTTGCAGAGACGAGCTTGAGTCTTTGTCAGGCGATGTGGTATTGCAGCTGAGGGTAGTGATCCCATGTGTGCCATGCTTTCTTTGCTGCGGCTGGATTTGAACATTGACTCGGTGGAGTTTTGCCCCCGAGTGTTTTCTGACTTGATTGCAAGTTGCTCAGAGCTGGTGCGTTCGGAAGACTCGGTTGAGCTCGAGATGTGCAACAGACCACGTAACGGTAGTGTCATCTCTTGCAACGTGCTGAAGTTGGCCCCGAAGAATGATAACGCTGGTTCCTTTGCTGGAGGGGAAGGCGATCGTCCTGGTTTGCGAAGCCATTGAGGTACGAGCCGCAGGACTGAAGCAACTTGAGCAGGCAACGGAATGCATCGCATCGAGCTTGATTTGAAGTTGATGTGAATTTTCCGTCTTGGTGCTGGCGCTTCTTTGTCTTTGTGCGCTGTCTGGATGGAGGATGTCACTAGTTTTGCAAGTGGAGAGCTTTTGTCCCTCGCAGCTGCTTTGACTTCCTGAGCTCGTAGAGGTTTTGCTGGATGAGCTTCTGCAACGGGATCTTTCACTTGGTAAAACTCGGCATCAGCAAGGTGTGCTTTAGCCTTGTTGAACAGCTTGCCGTTGGCAGCGATGCTTCTCCCCATGCTTTCGATGTTAATGCCGCTTTCTTCATCGTCTTTCCGGAGCACTTGGTGAACTTCCATTATGCAGCAGGAGATCTTGAAGTTTTGACCAGCTTCAAGGAAGCAATTGGGAAAGAACTCCTGGAGTGTCGCC
Source organism: Chamaelirium japonicum (assembly GCA_947650365.1). Classification (NCBI taxonomy): domain Eukaryota; kingdom Viridiplantae; phylum Streptophyta; class Magnoliopsida; order Liliales; family Melanthiaceae; genus Chamaelirium; species Chamaelirium japonicum. Next base: position 47,374 of record CANTAL010000451.1, on the reverse strand, counting down.
GGCTCTAGAAAGCTTTGCTGGAGGAAATTTTTCAGATTTGCCGGTGGTACTTTGGACGTCTTTTTTCCTGGAGCTTCATTCTTTTCCTTGAAGGACTTTCTTCTGGGGAGTTTTCTTGTCGCCCGGTTTTTCTTATGGTTAGCCAGACGTGCTATCCTGTAGCTTGATCGTCGTTGCCTTCTCCCTCGAGGCGCCATAGCCCGCGTGTTTTCATCAGTAAGGTCTTCCTCGCCAAGGTGAAGAACTGGTGCTGCGACAGAAGGCTCTTCTTTGATCGGAAGGACTTGCTCTTCTAGAGACTGTACCGATTCATCTTCCGATCTCCAACCGGTTGGCTTGATTTCTTTGTTTGGAATCAAAGGAGGCATGGAGTAGAGGACATAGAAGTCGAGCTTACCTGATGGTTGGCCTAGCAGGTTGACTTCGGGGCTTCTTTGTTCGTCTCTCGCTTTGAGCATGTGCCAGGACGTAGCTTCGTTTGGAAGATGGAGTGCTTGCATGAGAGACGGTTGCCCCCAAGACAGTAAGGATTTGGCCCTAGGCACTGAAGAAGTATGCCGTCGTCGTCTTCTTGGACTGCCCCCTTTCTTTGAGTCATCAACGGTGGACTGCCCCCCTTCTACGAGGACCGACGGGGCATCTTGCAATTCGTCGTCCGAAGTAGTAGTATCACCGTTGTCGGGATCCGTAATGGAGATATGATTGACGACAAGCATGGGTGGGTGGGTGGGTGTTGAGACAAAGTCCTCGATTGGCATCCCCAGACGATCGAATGCCGACTTCTTCTTTGATTGTTTGACTGGCCCGAGCCTCTCGAACACGGATGTGCGTTTTCGATTCGACCAGTCTTTACCACCTCTGGTTTGCTTCCGGAACAAGGTTTGGCCTCGAACCCGTCGTCGTCTTCTCTTGCTGTCTGGATGGCTGAGGTAGGTAGAGAGTGCATCGGAGATTGTCGATCCTTCAGCTGCTTCATCTACCATCCTTACCTCGATGTAGTTCGAGGTGAAGGTCTTCTTTGTTGTGGTTCTGATGACCAACGGAACTTGACTGGAGCCGATGCCTCGGCGGTTCGGGGGAATTTGTTCTCCGTTTTGAAACAGCCGAGCTTGAGTTCTCGTCATCCCATGTGGAGTTGCTGCTGATGGGAGTGTGCCCATGGCGCTTTCCTCGTTGTAGCCAGCTCTAAACAGCAACTTGGCAGCGTTTTGCCCCCAACTCCCTTTCGGCTTGAATCCGAGTTGCTCGAGGTCTGCTGATTTGACGGGTCTGCTTGGGTTCGGAGCTTCCGTCAGGCTAGGTAATGGCACCGTCATTCCTTGCAGAGTGATGACATTGGCCTGAGATAGCGTCGGGGCCATCTTCCTCGTCGGAGTAGAAGGCGATCGCTCGGATTTACGGAGCCACTGAGGCGCGAGACGTAGGACAGGCACCGTTTGGATTGGCAACGGGGTATGTTGCGTTGCTCTTGGCTCGAAGCTGATGCGCATCCTTTGCCTAGGTTTCGGCGTTCCTTGGACCTTGAGTCTTGCCTCATCAGAGGGTGGCACCGAATTCGCGGGAAGTGGAGTCTTGTCCTGCTTCACTTCTTTAATCTTTTGAGCTCGAGGGGCTTTAGCTGGCAGAACTTCTGCGACCAGGTCCTTTGCTTGGTAGAATTTAGCGTCGGCCAGGTGTGCCTCGGCCTCGTTGAATGGCTTGTCATCCGCAACTATGCACCTCTCCTCACCTTCTTCGTAGTACTTGAGGCACTGGTGCCAGGTGGATACCACGATGCCGTTCTCGTGCAGCCAGGGTCTTCCTAGCAGGAGACGATATGATATATGGCAGTCGATGATGTGGAAGAGGACCGTTGTATCCAGCGGGCCGATGGAAAGCTTCAAACGAATGATTCCGACGGTGGACTGTCCGCCTTGGTTGAACCTTTGAATGACCAACTGACTTGGCGAGAGCTGGTCGTCGGTGATGCCGAGTTGCCGCATTGTCTGAATGGGCAGGATGTTGACGGCGGAGCCACAGTCCAACAAGATTCGGTTCACTGGCTTCTCCTTGATGTATCCTGAAACGTAAAGAGGTCGGTTGTGCAATCGCGTTCCGAGTTGCAGGTCCTCATCTGAAAAGGTTATCGTCGCATCACACGAGGCCACAGCTTTGCGCCTTTGATCGTCCTTCCTCTTCCTTTTATAGCCATCCGGATCAGCCAAGGCCGCCGCCATTGTCAGGCGAGCCTTCTTCGGGAGATGCAAAGCCTCTACGAGAGGCATGTGCAAGATTGCTTCGTCGTGAGAGGCGGTGCCCCTTTCGTCGGAATCGCCTCCCTCGTCTGTGGAGTCGCCTTCTCCAGAAGTTTCGCTTCCGTTCCTTCCTTCCGACGCCTCATGGACTTCGACCATGCAACAAGACACTTTGATGTGTTGGTCCGCTGGGAGGAAGTAATCTGGGAAGAACTCTTGCAAAGTTGTCGGCTCTGGAAGACTCTGCTGAAGGATATCGTCTTGGCTTGCTGGCGGCACTTTGAACGCCTTCCTCCCTGGAGTCTTGCTTTTCTTCTTGTAGGTCTTCTGCTTGGCGAAGCCCCTCCTCACACGGTCTTGCTTGAGCTTCTTTTCTTGCCATGGCTTTCGTTGCCGCGGTAGCATGACCCATGCTTCTTCGTCGGTGGATTCCTCTTCGCTAGGATGATGGTCGACAGAAGCAACTGGTTTCTTTGATGACACTTGTTCTTCTGGAGGCTCTACTGGCTCGTCTTCCGATCCCCAGCCGGTGGGCTTGATTTCGTTGATTGGAACGGATGGAGGCCTTGAGTAGAGGACGTAATAGTCGAACTTCCCCGAAGGCTGGCCCAGCAGACCGACTTCCGGATCTCCCTGCTCGTATCTTTCTCGAAGAGCGCGTTGGGACATAGCTTGACTGGAAGGGACTTGCTCTTCTCGAGGTTCCACTGGCTCTTCTCCCGATCCCCAGCCGGTGGGCTTGATTTCTTCGATTGGAACGGATGGGGGTCTTGAGTAGAGGACGTAATAGTCAAACTTCCCCGACGGCTGGCCCAGCAGACCGACTTCTGGGTCTCCTTGCTCGTATCTCCTTTGGAGCGCTCGTTGGGATGCAGTATTGCCTGGAAGAGGTGCTGGCGCGAGCAATGATTGCCCCCAGGGCAGCAGTGTTTCTTCCTCGGAGAACGCAGGAGTACGTTGACGTCGCTTCGAGATTTTCGGCTGGGACGTTGACTTAGCTATTGGAGCTTGACGGTTGATGCGCAATTTGGGCATGCTTCGCCGAGCAGCAACTAGTACCGGCGAGAAGGAGCCGAAGGTGATGGACGTCATGTTGGCCGTAGCAACCTCCCCGGAGTCGATCTCTATCTTCCCTTGCTTGGCGAGTGCCATGATTCTTTCCTTGAAGACGAAGCATCTTTCGATGGGATGACTCACCACCCGGTGGTATTTGCAGAAGAGAGGGTCGTCGACGCGATGCATCTGCTCGGGCCTCTTTGAAGGAGGTAATTCTATCATCTTCTCTTGCAGCAGTTGGTCGAACATGGAGGAGACTTCCGAGTCTGGGAAAGGGTACTCTTTGGCTTCGAGCTCCTCGAGAGTCATCCTTTGTCTTAGCGGCGGAGGCGGTGGTATGGCGACTCCCTTCTTCTGATCTGGCTTGCCACCGATCTTGAGCGGCTTGGAGGTCGAAGCGACGTCAGCAACATTGACTTGTTTCAGTTTCGTTGCCGGTGGCTTGTCCTTCTTCTCTCTCTTCAAGAAGTCCTTGTTCTTCAAGTCCCCGCGGTTTGCTAGGCTGAGTTCCATGTCATGAGCCCGAGTCGCGAGTTCTTCGAAAGACCGAGGCTTGATACCCTTGAGGATGTAGAGCAGACCCCAGTGCATGCCTTGGGTGCACATCTCGATAGCCGAGTCTTCAGACAAGCGGTCTCGTGAATTCAGCGCGAGGTTCCTCCACCTGTCGATGTAGTCGATCACTGGCTCGTCTTTCCTTTGCTTGACGGCGGTGAGTTCGATCATGCTGACGGTTCGTCTGGTGCTGTAGAAGCGATTGAGGAACTCCCTCTCCATCTGATCCCAGCTGTCAATGGTTCCTGCAGGAAGATCAACGTACCAGTCGAACGCGTTGCCTTTGAGGGTGCGGACGAATTGCTTCACCATCTCGTCGCCATATGTGCCGGCATTATTGCAGGTCTCGATGAAGTGGGCAACGTGCTGTCTCGGATTTCCCTTTCCGTCGAAGTGCTGAAACTTTGGCGGCTGGAATCCGACTGGGAAGCGTAGCTGCTGGATCCTCGTAGTGTAGGGCTTCGAGTATGCCGCCGTGATCGGAGGAAGGCCACTGCCGTGAGAGCGCATCATGTCGGCTATCAACGCTTGGACTTGCTGAGCGTTCATCGTTGCCGTTGCTGGAGGTTGAGTGGCCGCCGAGGCTGGCGCTGGGTAGACGACTTCCAATGGGACGGGAGCCGAGGAGAGCGCTGGAGTAACTGCTTGAATCGTCGGAGCAACCTCTGCAGGAGCGGGAGTTGAAGACGGAACTGGAGCGGCTACTGGAGAAGCGACGGGTTGGCCGACTGCTGCAGCGTCCTTTGCGCTTAGCTTTTGGAGCAGAGTGTTGATGTGACGATCCTTCTCCTCCATCAGCCGAGTAATTTGCGCCATATGCTCGCTCATCTGCATGACTTGGAGCTGAAGAGCGGACGGAGGGTGGTGACGGAGAACGCCTCGGTGTTGCATGTTCGCATCCTCGCCGTCATCATCTGAGATGTAGTTACGCCGACTTGCTTCTGGCTGATGATTGATGTTTGCCCCCTGCAGAGGAGGTGCAACGTCTGCTGGAGAACCCGAACTGGTTCGGGGTTGGGGCTGGTCCTCCCCAAACTTCTGGACATGGGCTCCAGGATCGAGGCTCGTTTCTTCATGCACCAGGGCCTCGTCGGCGCTTTGGCGAGCATCTTCGGTAGTAGCTTCTGGCACGAAGACGTCCGCAAGAGTCCGAGTACGCCGAGTGTAGACGCGCACCATTGGAGGAGCATCACCCTCCGGATTTACTGGATCACCGTGTCGGAGTAGAGGAGACTCGGCGATTGGTGAGAGGCTTGGAGCAAACGCATCGTTGTTTGTTCCGGCCATTGCAAACTTCAAGCAGCTTCTTCAACCGTACGGATGAAAGGAGAAGAGGTCCCACCGGGCGTGCCAGAAATCTGTATGCGCAAAAAAGGTACGGGTCGGCTTTATTGCACAAAACGAGATTACAAATGTGGCCGGGACCCGGGTTGCTCGGGTGTAGCGAGTCCGGGTTGCGGCGAGTTTTGATCAGGGGATTGTGGGAAAGATCTTCTGGGGGATCCCTTTGATCCGCGTCTCCACGTGGTGTTCGTGCGAGAGCGCTGAAGGGGCTGCCCAGGACAGGGGTTTTACAGGGAGAGGGTTTTGGAGAGGCTAAGGAATGTCCACCGTTGCTTTGTCCCTTCCGTGCTTCGCGCTTTCTCGGCTAGGGGGTTTTCGGCTTCGTTCCTCGGTCTTCGCGTCTTCCTCGTTCCTTGCTTGACCTTGGTGTCCTTGATCGTCGGTTCGCGGCGTCGATCGAGCTTTTGGCGTTGGCTTTGGCTTTTGCTTTTTGGCTTTGGCTTGGCTCCGGCGTGGCTCTGGCTTTTGCTTTGCTTTGGCGCTTGCACTTGGACGTAGCTGGGAGAGACTTGCGATGCTTTCGTTCTTCCGGACTTCGCGTCGTATCGGCTAGAACGTGCGGTGCTTTTGCTCGTGGCCGGCGTAGTCGCTTGGCTTTGGCACTTGCTTTGCTTTGGCGCGGGCTTTACTGGGGCTTTTGCTTTGGCTTCTTGCGTTGCTTTAGCTTTGGCGTTTACTCGATCTTCTTCTTCGAACGACGTGGGCTACTTCTCCGGTGCTTCGACGGTTTGCGTGTCAACGGGACTTCTCTTCTTCTCCGGGCTTCTTTGGCGTGATCGGGGTCGAAGAATGCTTTCGAAGATGGTGGGGGTAGCACCGATCTCCGTGCGACGGTTGTAGCGTCGGCTTTTGTTGATGAAGACGACGGGGTAGTGACGCTTCAGATGATCTGTTCCAGCCTTTCTTCTTCGTGGATGGTGCAGATGTTTGTCGAAGACGACGTGGTGATGACGCTTCGGATGATCTGTTCCAGCCTTTCTTCTTCGTGGATGGTGCAGATGTTTGTCGAAGACGACGTGGTGATGACGCTTCGCTTCTCTCCTCCGGGCTTTGGGGCTTGATCGGGATCGAGGACTTGTTGGAGACGACGGGGTAGTGCCGCTCCTCTTCTTCTCCGGGCTTTTGGGCTTGATCGGAGTCGAAGCTTGTTGGAGACGACGGGGTAGTGCCGCTCCTCTTCTTCTCCGGGCTTTTGGGCTTGATCGGAGTCGAAGCTTGTTGGAGACGACGGGGTAGTGCCGCTCCTCTTCTTCTCCGGGCTTTTGGGCTTGATCGGAGTCGAAGCTTGTTGGAGACGACGGGGTAGTGCCGCTCCTCTTCTTCTCCGGCCTTTGCTTCTGGCGTCCTCGGAGTCGAAGGGTTCTTCTTCTCCGAGCTTTCTTCTTCGTGAACGGAGTCGAAGGGGTGATCGTCGTGCGCAAGGGTCTTCACGTTGATGAGGACTTTCAGTAAGCCGATCCCTCGGGACAGGCTTGACTGTGCCTCGTGAAGCCTTGGGTCGATGAAGAAGCGTGCTCTCTTCTGCAGAGCTCTGGCGCTTCGTCTTCAATTTCTCGACCTTGGTGACGGTTATGGTGTCGGCATCTTCTCCGGGCTTTTGGGCTTGATCGGAGTCAAAGGCCTTGTTGACGACGACGGGTGTAGCGCCGCTTCTCTTCTTCTCCGGGCTTTTGGGCTTGATCGGAGTCAAAGGCTTGTTGGAGACGACGGGGTAGTGCCGCTCCTCTTCTTCTCCGGGCTTTTGGGCTTGATCGGAGTCGAAGGCTTGTTGGAGACGACGGGGTAGTGCCGCTCCTCTTCTTCTCCGGGCTTTTGGGCTTGATCGGAGTCGAAGCCTTGTTGGAGACGACGGGGTAGTGCCGCTCCTCTTCTTCTCCGGGCTTTTGGGCTTGATCGGAGTCGAAGCTTGTTGGAGACGACGGGGTAGTGCCGCTCCTCTTCTTCTCCGGCCTTTGCTTCTGGCGTCTTCGGAGTCGAAGGATTCTTCTTCTCCGAGCTTTCTTCTTCGTGCACGGAGTCGAAGGCTTGTTGGAGACGACGGGGTAGTGCCGCTCCTCTTCTTCTCCGGGCTTTTGGGCTTGATCGGAGTCGAAGCCTTGTTGGAGACGACGGGATAGTGCCGCTCCTCTTCTTCTCCGGGCTTTTGGGCTTGATCGGAGTCGAAGCTTGTTGGAGACGACGGGGTAGTGCCGCTCCTCTTCTTCTCCGGCCTTTGCTTCTGGCGTCTTCGGAGTCGAAGGATTCTTCTTCTCCGAGCTTTCTTCTTCGTGCACGGAGTCGAAGGGATGATCTTCGTGTGCAAGGGCCTTCACATTGATGAGGACTTTCAGTAAGCCGATCCCTCGGGACAGGCTTGACTGTGCCTCGTGAAGCCTCGGGTCGATGAAGAAGCGTGCTCTTTTCTGCAGAGCTCTGGCGCTTTGTCTTCAACTTTCCAACCATTTTTTCCTTCCCCCACCCCCTCTATTTATAGGCAAAGAGGTGGGGAGAGAGATATGGAAACTCTTTAATTTTAAATCCCCTTGTATCTCTCTCATAATTACCCGGATTTTATTCATCCATTGATGAGGGGAATAACATTTAGTTGTTTTCCTTTTCTGGCGGGTGCAATTATGGCTGGATTTCGCACATGAAATCGATGGCGATCGGGCGCTTCGTCTTGTGCGTCGGATCGAGGGATCGGCGCAGATCCGCGTGTGCGCAGACGTCATACGCTACCTCCCCCCGCGCATGGCGGTATTTTTTCCTTTTCTTTCTTTTCTTTCCTTTTCTTTTCTTTCCTTTTCTTTTCTTTCCTTTCTTTTCTTTCCTTTTTCTTTTCTTTCTTTTTCTTCCCTTTCCTTGCAGGGCCGGCCGGCCCCCCCCATGGGGTTCGGGTCCTACTAGGGCCGGCCCCATGTGGCTCGGGTCCTAGTAGGGGCCGGCCCCATGGGGTTCGGACCCTAGTAGGGGCCGGCCCCCCTTGACGCATGGGGTCCGCTCCTCTTTGCTAGGTGCGAGTCGGGTCCGGGTCCGCATCGGTGCGCGCGAGTCGGGTCCGCGTGTCGGGTTTGCATCCACGTAGGGGCCTTTGAGTCGGGTCCGCGTGTCGGGTTTGCATCCGCGTCGACACACGTAAGTCGGGTTCGGGTCCGACGAAATTCGTGTGTCTACAGGGGGTAAAATAAATTGGATAACAATTAAAAAAAAATTACAGCCACCTCACCCGAAGTTTGTAATATTGCCCCGACCACTCTTGCATGCGGTTTTGTTTTATTAGCAGCAACCTCCTCCCCTACCTATGTTCTTAAACTTTCTTTCGACCAACCTGATGTGGCACGATCACAGCGGGCCGCTGCACACCGCTCGACCGGTGGATCGTACACAGCCTCAACGGGCAGCCAAACGAACAGCTGTGATCGAGTGCCAGTTCGAGAACTGGCGAAGGAGGTGCAGGAACCGAGGTGAAGAGTTAATAGATAGAGAGGGAGACGGATAACAGGCGCAGGAGCAGCGGTGATGGGATGGGCGGCCAGACCATGGTCCACTGCATGCATGCATGCATGCACGATAAAAGGAATGCTCTTTCTCCTAGGCTACTGCCCCATTACAGGCTTCTGCCATCATCTTTCATTTTCCGTGCTCTTTGTCTCTCTCTCTCTCCTCAGCTCAACTCCGATCCGTACTCCTCTCCTTATCGGATGAAACGTTCTGTCGCCCAACACCACCTCGATCCAATAGGTGTGTTTGTATCTCGGATCCACCTAGTATGTAAAAGTAAATCCATTCCGTCAAGTAAACTGACGAGTAAATGCTAATAAATTATATTTTTGAATCTTTGCTTCTATCTTGAAGTTAATCGGAGAAGTGAGATTCTGACGTGGCCAAAGTCGAAGAATTCTAACGTGGCCAAAGTCTATTGTGATATGAGAGGTAAAAAAGGATGAAATCATTAGTGAAGTAAATTAGAAATAGTGGAATTCTCACGTGGTAAAAGTTAAAGAAGAGATTTACAAGTAACTCAAACCATTTACTTCATTTTTTTTTGAAGTGTTAAGAAGAAAGAGAGAGAGAACAGGTTTGGGGAGAAAAACTCCTTGTATTATTTCATCATTCTCATCATCATTACATAAGACTACCACTTCTTATATAGAGAGAGAACGCACACCTTTACATTACCATAACCGAGGTGGGACTAATAGAATACTAACACGTACACTACATCTAATACCCCCGTCAAACTATTGTAAGGTATAAACCGACATCAGTTTGCTTAATAAAAGAAAGTAAAAAGAAATAAAGAAAAAATATATCAAATAATCCCTTTTTTTATGCGGTAAATGAAAGATAGTGCTAGGGCGACCTGCAAGCAAGTCGTCCTGAAAACCCGATTGACCAGCAAGCAGGACAACCGGGAGAACCTGGTCAACCTGTAAGCAGGTCAACCGGGAGAATTGGCAATGATCACTAAGGATCGGAGTAGAGGAAGTCGACGATGATGAAAACCGACAATAAAGGAGGCCGAAAGGAGAGATATCGATTAAGAAAAGATATAGATGCATGAGACCTCATAGGAGACAAGCACCCGGTCGAAGCAAGCACTCAACACCTTCTAGAAGATCTTAATCATCACAGACAAAGAAAAAATTTAGAGGAAAGAAAGAATATAGAGCCGTAGCTCTGATAGGGTCACATGACCAAGGAAAGAAAGAGGATTCGAAAGGCCGGCACAAGTGTGACCGGTAAGAGAGATGATCCAAAAGGCCAATACAAGTGTGACCGGAGAGAGTAAGAGAGATGATCCAAAAGCCGGCACAAGAGTGATCGGAAAGAGAGATGATCTGAAGGCCGGCACAAGTGTGACCGGAGAGAGAGAGGATCCGAAAGCCGGAAAGAGAGTGACCAGAGAGAGAGAGGATCCAAGGGTCACATGACCAAAGAAAATGAAAGGATTCGAAAGCAGGCATAATTGTGATCGGTAAGAGAGAGGATCCAAAGACCGGCACAAGTGTGACCGAAGAGAGAGAGAAAGAGAGAGAGAGAGAGAGAGAGAGAGAGGATCCGAAAGCCGGCACAAGAGTAACTGGAACGAAAGAGAATCCTTGGGTCACATGACCAAAGAGAAAGAGGATAAAGCCAACCGGCTAAGGAGAGAGACACCAGAGGGAAAGAAGCTCGATCGAAAGGAGGAAGAAGATCTCGATCGGCAAGAGTAGAAGATCAGACGGACCTGTAGAGCGCAAGGTGCGGGCGCAGGCAAACTGGTAGAACGAAATGATGCAGGGCACAAATATAGGGGCAGGCGGACCAATAAAGTGCAAAGTGCATGCAGACCGGCTAAGCGCAGGCGTAGAGAGACAAGACAGTAAAGTGTAGGGTGGTCCAGCGAGCAGAGGATTCGGTAATGGAGGAGGTCGGCCGGGCCGGATCCGGCGAGGGTGTAGTCGGCGAGGGCCGATGGTGACCGGGGCGCAAGGAGAGCGCAATGGGTCAGAGCGTAGGGCGCAAGGCTTAGGCGCATAGGCGATTGCGAAGAGCCGGCCAGGTACGGAAAGGTCGGGACTCGAGCAGCTAGTTGCAGCGAGCACAGGATCCGAGCGGTGCGAGGAGAGAGTGGACCGGCGGATGAAACGCCGACCAAATGGAAGGTGGGGCCACAGCCGTTCGGTGCAGCAAACCACAATAGATCACATCCATCTGGTACCGAGTAAAAGAGAGAAAGGGGAAGATCCGAGAGAGATTAGAGAGAGAACGCACACTACAACAAATCGTAAATCACAGTCATTCGATGTAAATCAGATGGCCGTGATCAGCTATAGAGAGATAGAAGAGGGAATAGAGAAAGAGAGAAATCCAGTCGAGTTGTGCACGGCTCGGAGACGTGTGAGAGAAATCTGGGCGACAGCGAAGGAGGGCACGGGCGGGCGCAGGGAACTTCGGGCGCGATGGGCCGACGGGCGCGTCACAGGGCCGGAACGGGGATGATTGGCGCTGGATCGAGCTCCGGTGAAGACGGCGGGCGCATCGCAAGTCCAGAACGGGGACGATCGGTGCGGGATCGGGCTCCGGTGGAGACGACGGGCACGAGACCAGCACGTAGGGCTCGGACGGTGCGCCGGGATGCAGCCATCCCTTGCCCTCTCTCAGGCGGCGACCAGATCTGGAGCGGGCGACCAAAGGCCGGAGACGGCGAGCGGCAGATTCGGCACGCGACAGCGGTGGTGAGTGGCTCGGTCGGGCGACGAGCATCGGTGTTCGAATGCAGGGCCGGACAGCAGCGACGGCGAGCGGTTGAGCCTGCGCGAGTGGAGGCAGATCCGGGCGACAGAGACGGCGGGGCGTCGGTGATCGATCAGGCCGGACGGCAAGCAGTGGTGGAGAGGCGACCGCACCATATTGATCAAGTATTCAGGAGAGAGAGAGAGAGAGAGAGAGAGAGAGATGGAAAAATATATTTTTTACTGTTCCCCGGCCTCCTCGATGTCGTCGACGACGACCGAGGAGGCCAAGGCCGGAGAGGAGAGCGTCAAAACCTTAGGCCAAGAAGGTTGGCTCTGATACCATTGTATGCGCAAAAAAGGTACGGGTCGGCTTTATTGCACAAAACGAGATTACAATTGTGGCCGGGACCCGGGTTGCTCGGGTGTAGCGAGTCCGGGTTGCGGCGAGTTTTGATCAGGGGATTGTGGGAAAGATCTTCTGGGGGATCCCTTTGATCCGCGTCTCCACGTGGTGTTCGTGCGAGAGCTCTGAAGGGGCTGCCCAGGACAGGGGTTTTACAGGGAGAGGGTTTTGGAGAGGCTAAGGAATGTCCACCGTTGCTTGGTCCCTTCCGTGCTTCGCGCTTTCTCGGCTAGGGGGGTTTTCGGCTTCGTTCCTCGGTCTTCGTGTCTTCCTCGTTCCTTGCTTGACCTCGGTGTCCTTGATCGTCGGTTCGCGGCATCGATCGAGCTTTTGGCGTTGGCTTTGGCTTTGGCTTTTTGGCTTTAGCTTGGCTCCGGCGTGGCTCTGGCTTTTGCTTTGCTTTGGCGCTTGCACTTGGACGTAGCTGGGAGAGACTTGCGATGCTTTCGTTCTTCCGGACTTAGCGTCGTATCGGCTAGAACGTGCGGTGCTTTTGCTCGTGGCCGGCGTAGTCGCTTGGCTTTGGCACTTGCGTTGCTTTGGCGCGGGCTTTACTGGGGCTTTGCTTTGGCTTCTTGCGTTGGCTTTAGCTTCAGCGTCAACTCGATCTTCTTCCTCGAACGACGTGGGCTACTTCTTCGGTGCTTCGATGGCTTGCGTGTTGACGGGACTTCTCTTCTTCTCCGGGCTTCTTTGGCGTGATCAGAGTCGAAGGATGCTTTCGAAGATGGTGGGGGTAGCACCGATCTCCGTGCGACGGTTGTGGCGTCGGCTTTTGTTGATGAAGACGACGGGGTGGCGACGCTTCAGATGATCTGTTCCAGCCTTTCTTCTTCGTGGATGGTGCAGATGTTTGTCGAAGACGACGGGGTGATGACGCTTCGCTTCTCTCCTCCGGGCTTTGGGGCTTGATCGGGATCGAGGACTTGTTGGAGACGACGGGGTAGTGCCGCTCCTCTTCTTCTCCGGGCTTTTGGGCTTGATCGGAGTCGAAGCTTGTTGGAGACGACGGGGTAGTGCCGCTCCTCTTCTTCTCCGGGCTTTTGGGCTTGATCGGAGTCGAAGCTTGTTGGAGACGACGGGGTAGTGCCGCTCCTCTTCTTCTCCGGGCTTTTGGGCTTGATCGGAGTCGAAGCTTGTTGGAGACGACGGGGTAGTGCCGCTCCTCTTCTTCTCCGGCCTTTGCTTCTGGCGTCTTCGGAGTCGAAGGGTTCTTCTTCTCCGAGCTTTCTTCTTCGTGAACGGAGTCGAAGGGGCGATCGTCGTGCGCAAGGGCCTTCACGTTGATGAGGACTTTCAGTAAGCCGATCCCTCGGGACAGGCTTGACTGTGCCTCGTGAAGCCTTGGGTCGATGAAGAAGCGTGCTCTCTTCTGCAGAGCTCTGGCGCTTCGTCTTCAATTTCTCGACCATTTTTTCCTTCCCCCACCCCCTCTATTTATAGGCAAAGAGGTGGGGAGAGAGATATGGAAACTTTTTAATTTTAAATCTCTTTCGTATCTCTCTCATAATTACCCGGATTTTATTCATCCATTGATGAAGGGAATAACATTTAATTGTTTTCCTTTTCTGGCGGGTGCAATTATGGCTGGACTTTGCGCACGAAATCGATGGCGATCGGGCGCTTCGTCTTGTGCGTCGGATCGAGGGATCGGCGCAGATCCGCGCGTGTGCAGACGTCATACGCTACCTCCCCCCGCGCATGGCGGTATTCTTTCCTTTTCTTTCTTTTCTTTCCTTTTCTTTTCTTTCCTTTTCTTTTCTTTCCTTTCTTTTCTTTCCTTTTTCTTTTCTTTCTTTTTCTCCCCTTTCCTTGCAGGGCCGGCCGGCCCCCCCCATGGGGTTCGGGTCCTACTAGGGCCGGCCCCATGTGGCTCGGGTCCTAGTAGGGACCGGCCCCCATGGGGTTCGGACCCTAGTAGGGGCCGGCCCCCCTTGGCGCATGGGGTCCGGGTCCGCATCGGCGCGCGCGAGTCGGGTTTGAATCCATGTCGGTGCGCGCGAGTTGGGTCCGTGTGTCGGGTTTGCATCCGCGTTGGCACACGTGAGTCGGGTTCGGGTCCGACGAAATTCGTGTGTCTACAAATGCCCCCTCAAGGACGGGTGCGTCGGTGAGAGCGTGTCGGGTTTGGACACGTAGGAATCGTAGAGCGCTTGTCCTTGATTCCTTTTGTGGGCGGGGTTGGAGGTCTATTTAAGGACCCCTACCCCTTCTTCCGTCATTGCGTTTCTCTGCGAAGGTTCCGCCGGCTTCTGAAGATCTGAAGAGAGCTGCCTGGGGTTGCACGAGACTTGCTCCGTCTTCCCGGTGTCGCCTTTTTCGTCGGTCTTGTGCTTCTGCGCGACGGTTCTGCCGGCTTCTGAAGACCGCCGTCGGAAGAGAGCTGCCTGGGGTTGCACGCGACTTGCTCCGTCTTCCCGGTGTCGCCTCTTTCGTCGGCGGCGATGGTGCGCGATTTCGCGGTCGTTGCGAAGGCGGGTTCGAAGCGACGATGCGACGAGGCTCGAGGCGGGGAGGATGGAGGAGCGCGGCTGAGGTGCGGGTCGCCTTCGCCGCCTCTCTCTTCCTCCTTCTTCTTCTTCTTCTTCTTTTCTTTTTCTTTTCTTTTCCTTTTTTTTTTTTTTTTTTTTTTCTTTTTCTTTTCTTTTTCTTCCTTCTTCTTCTTCGGTTCGGTTCCGGGCTGCATGGGCAGCAGCGGCAGCGGCGGCGCGCGGGGCTGCAGCATGCGGGGCGGCGCGCGGGGCGGCGCGCGGGGCGGCGCGCGGGGCGGCGTGCGGGGCTGCAGCACGCGGGGCGGCGCGCGGGACTGCAGCACGCGGGGCCGGCCGTGTCGGGTTCGGGGCCGAGAAGGGCGGCGGCCGGGCCGGCGTGGGGGCCGGCCGTGTCGGGTTCGGGGCCGAGAAGGGCGGCGGCCGGGCCGGGTTTGAGGCCGAGAAGGGCGGCGGCCGGGTCGCAGGCAAAGAAGAAGGAGGAGAAGGGGGGTGCGGGTCCCCCCCTCCCTCTTTGCTGTTGGCCCTCAATTGGAAGGGGGCGGTGGTCCCCCCTTCCCTCTTTGCTGTTGGCCTTCAATTGGAAGGGGGCGGTGGTCCCCCCCTTTCTTCCGTTTTTTTTTTTTTTTTTTTTTTTTTTTTTTTTTTTTTTTTTTTTTTTTTTTTTTGCGCTTGTCTTGACTTGCCTCCTTTCATGGTCCTCCAGGGCCCGCGTCTTCGAGAGTTTGACTTCCTTGGGCTGGATAGACGAGGATTTCTTCGACGGGAGGAGATGCCTTTGCTTTCCTTTCACTCGTGTGCGCCGTCACCGCAGCTCAAGGCGGGAAGACCTTCTGTCGTTGCTCCGTGTCTTTGTGCACGAGCGCATCACGGAAGATGGAGTCGCGGATGCGACTTGCGGGATGCTGAAATTAAGCGAGAAGATCCACACTGACGAAGGGATCTCCATGAAGCTTCTGCGGCCGAGTTTGAGTCTTCCGTTCCATCATTGCGGTGAAGAGTTCGTGCCTACGCCAGTTGTTGCCTCGAAGATATGTGCTAGGCTGACCCGATGGGGCCCCGATTCTTGGCCTCGGGGCGACGTCCAGTACCTTTGCGGCTTTCGCGAGTGGATGGACGAGCTCTACGAGGTCTTTGGCGCGGAACCTGAGATGAACTTATTGGCCAAATTTCTAGCGCCGGCTCGTCGGGAGTACAGTCGTCCTGAGGGGATGTACCGTGCGCTTTGTGAGCTTTGGTGTCCGGAGACTAACACCTTCCTTACTGGGGCGGGGGAGATAGGCATCTCGCTTCGTGATGTCCATATCGTTTCGGGGTGCCCCGAGGTACGGAACTACTACCAAGAGGAGGTGCCTGCCTTGAAGGATCTGCTGGACAGCAGCTACGCTCCGAGTTCTTGCCTCCTTCTGTTCAAGGCATATGCTATCATTGCGGCGAGGGACCAATCAGATCGAGTGCGTCCTTCTTCTTGGGTCGATTTTTGGTTCAGAGGCGAGTATAGAGCTCCAGCGCCCTCAGCTCACCCGATGTGGAAGATCGCTCAGATGCAGAGACCTCCGCTTCGCTCCTTCGTGAGGCCTATCGATTCCTTGGCTCGAGAGAAGCACTCAATGGAGGGGAAGCAGTGCCCCTGGGAACTCCTTGGCCTGAAACGGGACAGCGAGGAGTGGCGATCGGTTTACCGAGCCGCCGGGCTGGTCATCTTTCTTTGCCGGTTCGTGCTTCTGTGTTCTGGGGAGGCCATTCGTCCGGGGACCTTCCTTGCTGCTTCCAGGATGGAGAGGGGCGAGCTCTTCAATCTAGCCCCAGCCATACTATGCGCCTTGTATCGGGCTCTCAGCGGGACTTACTGGGACTTGTCTGGCTCAGATAAGGCCAAGGAGGAGCTCGGCCGGTCGTCTGCTTTCGGACCCTTGCATTATTTGTATGGTTGGATAGCTTTGCATTTCCCGAAGGGGATCTTTGCCAGGCGCGGGCATCCAGCCGAGTTACCTTTCCTCCCAGGGGTAGGAGGGATTTTGAACGCCTTTATCAGTTGGGAGCGTCCGAAAGAGTGTGCTCGTACCCTTTTGAGGAGGATGGGGAGCGTCGATTTTGAATTTCTGTCGGAGCATTCGGTGCTGCCTTTGGAGAGGTCGACCGTGTATGACAACGACGGGCTCCCGGACAGTCTTTACTGGAACATGGTCAGCTGCCGCCCTGGCTACTTAGTCTGGCGCAAAGGAGATGTGGTGGAGGTGGAGCAGTACTCCCCCCATCGCTTTGCCCGTCAGCAGGGTTTTCGACAGGAAGTCCCTGGCACGCCTCAGCAGCTGCAGGGGCGTTTCAGTCCGCAGGAGGGTTACCGTCTGTGGGCTTCCCTCTACGCTCGCTTTACTGGTAGTAGTTTCTTCCCTGGGGCCAAATCCGGGCTTCGGGACGCCGCCACCCCGGAATACTGCCAGTGGGTTAAAGGGCGAGTTTCCCCTTTACTTGCGAGTTTTCCAGTCGACGTCTTGGTGAGTAGCGGGTTCAGGAATTTCTGCTTTGATCATTCTGCGGGAGTAGAGGACCGCCGCCTCCAACTGGGACTTCGGCGGGCGCAGAGGAGCGGTAGTCGTCTTTCCAGCGCTCGTTGTGTCCCCTCTTCCGTTCCGGTGCTGGATGTCGAGCTTACTAGTGCCCCTGGGGTATTCTGTTTCCCGAAGGCCGAAGTTGAGGGTGCCCCTCCCAAGAGAAGAAAAATGTGCATTCCTCGCGGGATGGTCCCGAGAGTCCCTTGTCTGACGGAGGATGCCGAGGAGCCTGGACTTCTGAAAGATGAAGTGATTCCTCCGTCCCGGACCGCTTCGTCCGACCACACAGGTATGGAGCTCTCTTCATTTATTTGCCCTCTACGTTCAGGAAGTTTTATCACGCTGAGCACCGTTTCTTTCTTTTGACCAGATTCTGTTATAGTGCTAGAGCGCGGAGCGAGCTCTTCAAAGGCGCCTCTTGGGCGTTCGTCCACCGGTACCGCGCAGGTAGTGCCCGAACCCTGCGGGTTAGATATCCCTCCGGATGATCTAGATTTCCTCGGACTTTGCGGGGAGAACTTCCCTAGGGGCGACATTAACCTGGACGACATCGATGTCGATGCCTTGTCTTTTGGCGAGGAGGCTGAAGTCTCGAGCGTCGACAAGCGGCGTTCCCCGATGACTGTGCCCTCGTGTCCTTTGGTGGAGACGGTTGTTGCAGCGGTAGCGGCGGTTTCCCCAGTTCCGCCACCCTTGTTGGCGCAGGCGGCTCCTGTTGCGGCTGCAGCGGCAGCGGAGGTTCCTCCGGTTCCACCGCCCTTGTTGGCGCAGGCGGCTCCTGTGGCAGCTGCAGCGGCAGGGAGGGTCTTGCCTACCTACTCCGAGGCGCCTCGCCCGGATTTGAGGCCAAGGAGCAAAGTCTCAGAGTTTCTTCTTGCGAGCTGTCGGCAGTACATCAAGTCGACGTTGGAGCCTTTCCGTACTGCCGGCCTTGGCGCCCTCCAGGACTGGTGGTCGACGGACGGTGCAGAGTTTTGCTCGAGCCTGGCAGAGTTCAAAGTTGACAGCTCCCTTTTCGCCACTCAGATGGACCAGCTTGTGACCGAGAGCGAGGCTTATCGATCCCGGCGGGCTTTGCTGGAGGGGAGCTCCCCTTCTGAGCTGGAGGCCGCTGAGGCGAGTCTAAGTCAGTCCGGGCATCAACTTGCGGAGGCTACGTCCAGCCTGTCGAAGGCCCAGAGGAAGGTGGAATCTGCGCGCGCCTCACTTCGGAAGGCGGAGTCCCGTTTGGAGCGGGCTGAGGCTGCGGAGAGCACTTTGAAGGCGAGTCATCTGAGGCAGCAGTCGGACTTGGCAACCCGTCGCGAGCTTCTGGTCGCTCGTCCCGGGGAGCTTCAGAGAGTGGAGGCAACTAGGGAGGAGCTGCTGCGTCGTCTTCGAGCTCTGGACACCTTCTTTTAGTTATTCCTTGTTCCATTGTGGCTTCCTTTTCGGGACTCATGCCATGTACTGTCTTCGCTTTATTAATAATATCACTTTGTTTCGCCACATCCTTTTCATGGAATTTTGTTGTCTTTTTCTTTTGGTCGGACTGAACCTGAAGTAACTTCTCAGGCTGCCTACGTACCCCCCTAGGGGGGATCAAGTCGCACGTAGTTCATTTTTTTTTTTTTTTTTTTTTTTTTTTTTTTTTTTTTTTTGAACAAGGGGTGTGGCCTTGCTTTAGGCATAGTACCTTTTGAGGTACTTGCCGTTGATAGGGCCGAGTGTCAGCCCTTCTGGCGTGGTGAGGAGATAAGCGCCGTTGGAGTAGACTTCCTTGACGGAATGCGGGCCATCCCATTTGGCATCAAATTTCTTCCCTCCTCGATGCGAGAGAATGATGGGGCGTTTGACCGCCAGCACCAGTTCCCCTATCTGGAATGATCGAGGACGAATCTTCTTGTTGAAGGCGCGAGAGAGCCTGGCCTGATAACACTCCAGACGCTGTTGAGCTTCGAGGCGTCTTTCATCCAGTGCTTCCAATTCTGCTAGGCGGAGCTGGGCGTTGTCATCGCTGGTGAGGCCTTCCTGGACCGCTATCCTGAGTGACGGGATCTGGAGTTCGAGCGGAAGAACGGCTTCCACGCCGTAGACGAGGGAATACGGCGTTGCTTGTGTCGGCGTGCGGAAGGATGTTCGGTAAGCCCATAGTGCTTCGCCCATGCGTTCGTGCCAATCTTTCTTTGTCTTCGAGACGGTTTTCTCCAGCAGCTTGCACAGAGTCTTGTTGAAGGCTTCTGCTAGTCCGTTGGCCGGAGCGTTGTACATTGTCGAACAATTCTGCTTAATGTTGTACAATGCGCAGAACTGGCTGACGGCAGCATTCTTGAACTGCTTCCCGTTATCTGTTACGATGTAGCGGGGGACTCCATAGCGGAAGATGATGTCATTCTGGATAAAGCTGATGACGGAGTACTTTGTAACTTCCCTCAACGGTATCGCTTCAGCCCACTTGGAGAAGTAGTCCGTTGCCGCCAAGATGTAGAGATGTTGCTTGGATGACTTGGGCAGAGGACCGACGATGTCAAGACCCCATCCGTCGAAGGGCCAAGACGCGATTGTTGGGTGCAAAGGCTCCGGAGGTTGACGAATGTAGTCCCCGTGCATTTGGCAAGCTTGACATTTTCTCGCGTACTCCAAGCTGTCTTTGATCATGGTAGGCCAGTAGTATCCCATCCTTCTGACGCGGAAGTGAAGCTTCGGACCGGACTGGTGTGATCCACAGATTCCAGCGTGTACTTCTTCGAGCGCGGCTTCCGCTTCCTCTTTTGCGAGGCACCTCAGGAGTGTGCCGTCATAGCTTCGTCGGTACAGTTCGCCGTTGAAGTGGTAGAACCTTAGAGATCGTCGACGGATGTCACTTTTGCGCTTCGGATCTTCGGGGAGTTTACCATGAACAAGGTACTCCACCAACGGTTGCCTCCAGTCTTGTTCTTTAATCTCGAGGACATGCACCGTGTGGGTTTGAACTGGTACCTCGGGCGGACCCTCTTTTTCGATGACCACGAATCTCCTGCAGACGGGGACGACGAGTGAATGCTCATCTGGGAACGGGAGTGTAGCCGCCAGATTTGCGAGTGCGTCAGCCTGCTGGTTAAGGTTTCTGGAAACGTGTTGGATGGAAACAGCCTTGAGTTTTTCGAGGAGCTTCACAGCTCGCGCATGCAACGGTACCAGGTCTTCTTTATTGACTTCGTATGCCCCCAGGACTTGCTGGATCACGAGTTGAGAATCGCCAAAGATCTCTAGTCCTTGAAGGTTCATTTCGTCGGCCAGTTCGAGACCAATGAGTAGGGCTTGATATTCTGCCACGTTGTTGGAACATGCTTCCGAGAGCAGGAACGAGAAGGGGAGTATTTCGTTGTCCGGAGTGACAAAGATGACTCCGGCTCCCGCTATGTCTTGCCTAGCTGCGCCGTCGAAGAACATTCTCCAGGGTGAGGCGATGTCAACAGAGAATACTTCTTCATCTGGGAGATCTTCTGATAACTCCCATTCTGCCGGGAGAGGATATTCTGCGAGGAAGTCCGCGAGGGCCTGTCCTTTAACCGCTTTCTGTGGCACGAAGGTGATGTCGAATTCAAGTAACAGCAGGGCCCACTTGGCTAGGCGTCCGGAAAGCACTGGTCTCGACATGATATATTTGAGTGGGTCAGCCTTCGAGACGAGTCTGATGGTGTGAGCAAGCATGTAGTGTCGCAGCTTTTTCGTGGCGAAGATGAGCGCTAAGCAGACCTTCTCGATTGGGGAGTAATTCAGCTCTGCGCCGACGAGAGTGCGACTTAAGTAGTAGCAAGCTGTCTCTACGCCAAGTTCATTGTTCTGGGCCAGGAGTGCCCCCAAGGATTGTTCCTGGGCGGCGATGTAGAGGATGAGCGGCCTCCCTTGAACTGGTGCTGATAGGACTGGCGGCTTCAGTAGATATGCTTTGATGTTTTGGAGTGCTTCTTGGCACGCTTCGTCCCATGTGAACGGCGCTCCTTTCTTCATGAGGCGACTAAAAGGGTGGCACTTTCCAGCCAGGTTGGCGATGAATCTCCGGATATACGCCAAGTGTCCCTGGAGGCCTCTGAGGTCTCGCACTGTCTTTGGTACGGGCATATTGACGATAGCATCAATTTTGGATTGATCTATCTCAATGCCACGATGTCGGACGACGAAGCCGAGGAATTTGCCCGAGGAGACTCCGAACGCGCACTTGAGCGGATTCATGCGGAGTTGGTACCTTCGAAGTCGTTTGAAGATTAGCTCAAGATCTTGTAGATGTGCCGATTTCTTCTTGGATTTCACCACGAGGTCGTCGACATAACACTCCACGTTTTGATGAAGAATGTCGTCAAAGATCTTCTGCATAGCTCGCTGGTAGGTGGCTCCCGCGTTCTTCAAGCCGAACGGCATTACCTTGTAGCAGTAGATTCCTTTCGGTGTGCGGAACGCCGTGAGCTCCTCGTCCTTGGGTGCCATCCGAATCTGGTTGTAGCCCGATGATCCATCCATGAAAGTGAGCACCTCGTGACCAGTCGTCGCATCAACCATTAGCTCCGTGATTGGCAAGGGGAAGTCGTCCTTTGGACATGCGTTATTCAAGTCTCTGAAGTCCACGCACACTCGGATTTGGCCGTTCTTCTTTTTGACGGGGACGATGCTAGAGATCCATGTCGGGTACTTGACCTCTCGAATGAAGCCGGCTTCGATCAATTTGTTGACTTCGCCTTCTATTTGGGGTACCAGTTCTGGCCGGTAGCGTCTTTGTCCTTGCTTGATAGCGCTGGCTCCGTGTTTGACGCTGAGCTGGTGCACTGCGATTTTTGGATCGAGGCCCGGCATCTCCTTGTAGGACCATGCGAAGACGTCTCTGTACTCTCTAAGCAGTTTGGTGTATGCTGCTTCCTCCTCAGGGGTCAAGAGTGTGCTGACGAATGTAGGCCGAGGCTCCGTCTCCGTGCCCAAGTTGATTTCCTTCAAGTCATCAACGGTGGACTGCCCCCCTTCTTCGAGGACTGGCGGGGCGTCGGGCAACTCGTCGTCCGAAGTAGAAGTGTCACCGTTGCCGGGATCCGTAATGGAGATATGATGGACGGCAGCCATGGGTGGGTGGGTGGGTGTTGAGACGAAGTCCTCGATAGGCATTTCCAGGCGATCGAACACTGACTTCTTCTTTGAATGTTTGACTGGCCCGAGCCTCTCGAACACGGATGTGCGTTTTTGATTCGACCAGTCTTTACCGCCTCTGGTTTGCTTCCGGAACAAGGCTTGGCATCGAGCCCGTCGTCGTCTTCTCCTGCTGTCTGGATGGCTGAGGTAGGTAGAGAGTGCATCGGAGATTGTCGATCCTTCAGCTGCTTCATCTACTATCCTCGCCTCGATGTAGTTCGAGGTGAAGGTCTTCTTTGCTGCTGTTCTGATGACCAACGGAGCTTGACTGGAGCCGATGCCTCGACGGTTCGGGGGAATTTGCTCTCCGTTTTGAAATAGCCGAGCTTGAGTTCTTGTCATCCCATGCGGAGTTGCTGCTGGTGGGAGTGTGCCCATGGCGCTTTCCTCGTTATAGCCAGCTCTAAACAGCAATTTGGCAGCATTTTGCCCCCAACTCCCTTCCGGTTTGAATCCGAGTGGCTCGAGGTCTGCCGATTCGACGGGTCTGCTTGGGTTCGGAGCTTCTGCCAGACTAGGTAGTGGCACCGTCATTTCTTGCAGAGTGATGACATTGGCCTGAGATAACGTTGGGGCCAGCTTCCTTGTCGGAGTAGAAGGCGATCGCTCGGATTTGCGGAGCCACTGAGGCGCGAGACGCAAGACAGGCGCCGTTTGGATTGGCAACGGGGTATGTTGCATTGCTCTTGGCTCGAAGCTGATGCGCATCCTTTGTCCAGGTTTCGGCGTTCCTTGGACCTTGGGTCTCGCCTCGTCAGAAGGTGGCACTGGATTCCCGGGAAGAGGAGTCTTTTCCTTATTTACTTCTTCAATCTTTTGAGCTCGAGGGGTTTTAGCCGGCAGAACTTCCGCGACCAGGCCCTTTGCTTGGTAGAATTTAGCGTCGGCCAGGTGTGCCTCGGCCTCGTTGAATGGCTTGTCGTCCGCAACTATGCACCTCTCCACGCCTTCTTCGTAGTACTTGAGGCATTGATGCCAGGTGGATACTATGATGCCGTTCTCGTGCAGCCATGGTCTTCCTAGCAGGAGACGATATGATGTCCGGCAGTCGATGATGTGGAAGAGGACCGTCGTATCTAGCGGGCCGATGGAAAGCTTCAGACGAATGATTCCAACGGTGGACTGTCCGCCTTGGTTGAAGCCTTGAATGACCAACTGACTTGGTGAGAGCTGGTCGTTGGTAATGCCGAGTTGCCGCATCGTCTGGATGGGCATGATGTTGACAGCGGAGCCACAGTCCAATAAGATTCGGTTCACTGGCTTCTCCTTGATGTATCCCGAAACGTAAAGAGGCCGGTTGTGCAATCGCGTCCCGAGTTGCAGGTCCTCGTCTGAAAAGGTTATCGTTGCATCACACGAGGCTATAGCTCTGCCCTTCTGGTCATCCTTCCTTTTTCTCTTGTAGCTATCTGGATCGGCCAAGGCCGCCGCCATTGCCAGGCGAGCCTTCTTCGGAAGATGCAAAGCCTCTACGAGCGGCATGTGCAAGATTGCTTCGTCGTGAGCGGCGGTGCCCCCATCGTTGGAGTCGTCCCCCTCATCGGCGGAGTCGCCTTCTTCAGAAGTTTCGCTTTCATTATTTCCTTCCGACGCCTCATGGACTTCGACCATGCAACAAGATACCTTGATGTGTTGGTCCGCTGGGAGGAAGTGATCCGGGAAGAACTCTTGCAAAGTTGTCGGCTCTGGAAGACTCTGCTGAAGGATATCGTCTCGGCTCGCTGGCGGTACTTTGAACGCCTTCCTTCCTGGAGTCTTGCTTTTCTTCTTGTAGGTCTTCCGCTTGGTGAATCCCCTCATCACACGGTCTTGCTTGAGCTTCTTTTCTTGCCAAGGCTTTCGCCGCCGCGGTAGCATGACCCATGCTTCTTCGTCGGTGGATTCCCCTTCGCTAGGATGATGGTCGACAGCAGCAACTGGTTTCTTTGATGACACTTGTTCTTCTGGAGGCTCTACTGGCTCGTCTTCCGATCCCCAGCCGGTGGGCTTGATTTCGTTGATTGGAACGGATGGAGGCCTTGAGTAGAGGACGTAATAGTCGAACTTCCCCGAAGGCTGGCCCAGCAGACCGACTTCCGGATCTCCCTGCTCGTATCTTTCTCGAAGAGCGCGTTGGGACATAGCTTGACTGGAAGGGACTTGCTCTTCTCGAGGTTCCACTAGCTCTTCTCCCGATCCCCAGCCGGTGGGCTTGATTTCTTCGATTGGAACGGATGGGGGTCTTGAGTAGAGGACGTAATAGTCAAACTTCCCCGACGGCTGGCCCAGCAGACCGACTTCTGGGTCTCCTTGCTCGTATCTCCTTTGGAGCGCTCGTTGGGATGCAGTATTGCCTGGAAGAGGTGCTGGCGCGAGCAATGATTGCCCCCAGGGCAGCAGTGTTTCTTCCTCGGAGAACGCAGGAGTACGTTGACGTCGCTTCGAGATTTTCGGCTGGGACGTTGACTTAGCTATTGGAGCTTGACGGTTGATGCGCAATTTGGGCATGCTTCGCCGAGCAGCAACTAGTACCGGCGAGAAGGAGCCGAAGGTGATGGACGTCATGTTGGCCGTAGCAACCTCCCCGGAGTCGATCTCTATCTTCCCTTGCTTGGCGAGTGCCATGATTCTTTCCTTGAAGACGAAGCATCTTTCGATGGGATGACTCACCACCCGGTGGTATTTGCAGAAGAGAGGGTCGTCGACGCGATGCATCTGCTCGGGCCTCTTTGAAGGAGGTAATTCTATCATCTTCTCTTGCAGCAGTTGGTCGAACATGGAGGAGACTTCCGAGTCTGGGAAAGGGTACTCTTTGGCTTCGAGCTCCTCGAGAGTCATCCTTTGTCTTAGCGGCGGAGGCGGTGGTATGGCGACTCCCTTCTTCTGATCTGGCTTGCCACCGATCTTGAGCGGCTTGGAGGTCGAAGCGACGTCAGCAACATTGACTTGTTTCAGTTTCGTTGCCGGTGGCTTGTCCTTCTTCTCTATCTTCAAGAAGTCCTTGTTCTTCAAGTCCCCGCGGTTTGCTAGGCTGAGTTCCATGTCATGAGCCCGAGTCGCGAGTTCTTCGAAAGACCGAGGCTTGATACCCTTGAGGATGTAGAGCAGACCCCAGTGCATGCCTTGGGTGCACATCTCGATAGCCGAGTCTTCAGACAAGCGGTCTCGTGAATTCAGCGCGAGGTTCCTCCACCTGTCGATGTAGTCGATCACTGGCTCGTCTTTCCTTTGCTTGACGGCGGTGAGTTCGATCATGCTGACGGTTCGTCTGGTGCTGTAGAAGCGATTGAGGAACTCCCTCTCCATCTGATCCCAGCTGTCAATGGTTCCTGCAGGAAGATCAACGTACCAGTCGAACGCGTTGCCTTTGAGGGTGCGGACGAATTGCTTCACCATCTCGTCGCCATATGTGCCGGCATTATTGCAGGTCTCGATGAAGTGGGCAACGTGCTGTCTCGGATTTCCCTTTCCGTCGAAGTGCTGAAACTTTGGCGGCTGGAATCCGACTGGGAAGCGTAGCTGCTGGATCCTCGTAGTGTAGGGCTTCGAGTATGCCGCCGTGATCGGAGGAAGGCCACTGCCGTGAGAGCGCATCATGTCGGCTATCAACGCTTGGACTTGCTGAGCGTTCATCGTTGCCGTTGCTGGAGGTTGAGTGGCCGCCGAGGCTGGCGCTGGGTAGACGACTTCCAATGGGACGGGAGCCGAGGAGAGCGCTGGAGTAACTGCTTGAATCGTCGGAGCAACCTCTGCAGGAGCGGGAGTTGAAGACGGAACTGGAGCGGCTACTGGAGAAGCGACGGGTTGGCCGACTGCTGCAGCGTCCTTTGCGCTTAGCTTTTGGAGCAGAGTGTTGATGTGACGATCCTTCTCCTCCATCAGCCGAGTAATTTGCGCCATATGCTCGCTCATCTGCATGACTTGGAGCTGAAGAGCGGACGGAGGGTGGTGACGGAGAACGTCTCGGTGTTGCATGTTCGCATCCTCGCCGTCATCATCGGAGACGTAGTTACGCCGACTTGCTTCTGGTTGATGATTGATGTTTGCCCCCTGCAGAGGAGGTGCAACGTCTGCTGGAGAACCCGAACTGGTTCGGGGTTGGGGCTGGTCCTCCCCAAACTTCTGGACATGGGCTCCAGGATCGAGGCTCGTTTCTTCATGCACCAGGGCCTCGTCGGCGCTTTGGCGAGCATCTTCGATAGTAGCTTCTGGCACGAAGATGTCCGCAAGAGTCCGTGTACGCCGAGTGTAGACGCGCACCATTGGAGGAGCATCACCCTCCGGATTTACTGGATCACCGTGGCGGAGTAGAGGAGACTCGGCGATTGGTGAGAGGCTTGGAGCAAACGCATCGTTGTTTGTTCCGGCCATCGCGAACTTCAAGCAGCTTCTTCAACCGTACGGGTGAAAGGAGAAGAGGTCCCACC
The DNA here is from genome assembly GCA_947650365.1 of Chamaelirium japonicum. Lineage (NCBI taxonomy): Eukaryota > Viridiplantae > Streptophyta > Magnoliopsida > Liliales > Melanthiaceae > Chamaelirium > Chamaelirium japonicum. The sequence continues at coordinate 20,996 of CANTAL010000451.1, read as the reverse complement.
GGGCGTGCCAGAAATCTGTATGCGCAAAAAAGGTACGGGTCGGCTTTATTGCACAAAACGAGATTACAATTGTGGCCGGGACCCGGGTTGCTCGGGTGTAGCGAGTCCGGGTTGCGGCGAGTTTTGATCAGGGGATTGTGGGAAAGATCTTCTGGGGGATCCCTTTGATCCGCGTCTCCACGTGGTGTTCGTGCGAGAGCTCTGAAGGGGCTGCCCAGGACAGGGGTTTTACAGGGAGAGGGTTTTGGAGAGGCTAAGGAATGTCCACCGTTGCTTGGTCCCTTCCGTGCTTCGCGCTTTCTCGGCTAGGGGGGTTTTCGGCTTCGTTCCTCGGTCTTCGTGTCTTCCTCGTTCCTTGCTTGACCTCGGTGTCCTTGATCGTCGGTTCGCGGCGTCGATCGAGCTTTTGGCGTTGGCTTTGGCTTTGGCTTTTTGGCTTTAGCTTGGCTCCGGCGTGGCTCTGGCTTTTGCTTTGCTTTGGCGCTTGCACTTGGACGTAGCTGGGAGAGACTTGCGATGCTTTCGTTCTTCCGGACTTAGCGTCGTATCGGCTAGAACGTGCGGTGCTTTTGCTCGTGGCCGGCGTAGTCGCTTGGCTTTGGCACTTGCGTTGCTTTGGCGCGGGCTTTACTGGGGCTTTGCTTTGGCTTCTTGCGTTGGCTTTAGCTTCAGCGTCAACTCGATCTTCTTCCTCGAACGACGTGGGCTACTTCTTCGGTGCTTCGATGGCTTGCGTGTTGACGGGACTTCTCTTCTTCTCCGGGCTTCTTTGGCGTGATCAGAGTCGAAGGATGCTTTCGAAGATGGTGGGGGTAGCACCGATCTCCGTGCGACGGTTGTGGCGTCGGCTTTTGTTGATGAAGACGACGGGGTGGCGACGCTTCAGATGATCTGTTCCAGCCTTTCTTCTTCGTGGATGGTGCAGATGTTTGTCGAAGACGACGGGGTGATGACGCTTCGCTTCTCTCCTCCGGGCTTTGGGGCTTGATCGGGATCGAGGACTTGTTGGAGACGACGGGGTAGTGCCGCTCCTCTTCTTCTCCGGGCTTTTGGGCTTGATCGGAGTCGAAGCTTGTTGGAGACGACGGGGTAGTGCCGCTCCTCTTCTTCTCCGGGCTTTTGGGCTTGATCGGAGTCGAAGCTTGTTGGAGACGACGGGGTAGTGCCGCTCCTCTTCTTCTCCGGGCTTTTGGGCTTGATCGGAGTCGAAGCTTGTTGGAGACGACGGGGTAGTGCCGCTCCTCTTCTTCTCCGGCCTTTGCTTCTGGCGTCTTCGGAGTCGAAGGGTTCTTCTTCTCCGAGCTTTCTTCTTCGTGAACGGAGTCGAAGGGGCGATCGTCGTGCGCAAGGGCCTTCACGTTGATGAGGACTTTCAGTAAGCCGATCCCTCGGGACAGGCTTGACTGTGCCTCGTGAAGCCTTGGGTCGATGAAGAAGCGTGCTCTCTTCTGCAGAGCTCTGGCGCTTCGTCTTCAATTTCTCGACCATTTTTTCCTTCCCCCACCCCCTCTATTTATAGGCAAAGAGGTGGGGAGAGAGATATGGAAACTTTTTAATTTTAAATCTCTTTCGTATCTCTCTCATAATTACCCGGATTTTATTCATCCATTGATGAAGGGAATAACATTTAATTGTTTTCCTTTTCTGGCGGGTGCAATTATGGCTGGACTTTGCGCACGAAATCGATGGCGATCGGGCGCTTCGTCTTGTGCGTCGGATCGAGGGATCGGCGCAGATCCGCGCGTGTGCAGACGTCATACGCTACCTCCCCCCGCGCATGGCGGTATTCTTTCCTTTTCTTTCTTTTCTTTCCTTTTCTTTTCTTTCCTTTTCTTTTCTTTCCTTTCTTTTCTTTCCTTTTTCTTTTCTTTCTTTTTCTCCCCTTTCCTTGCAGGGCCGGCCGGCCCCCCCCATGGGGTTCGGGTCCTACTAGGGCCGGCCCCATGTGGCTCGGGTCCTAGTAGGGACCGGCCCCCATGGGGTTCGGACCCTAGTAGGGGCCGGCCCCCCTTGGCGCATGGGGTCCGGGTCCGCATCGGCGCGCGCGAGTCGGGTTTGAATCCATGTCGGTGCGCGCGAGTTGGGTCCGTGTGTCGGGTTTGCATCCGCGTTGGCACACGTGAGTCGGGTTCGGGTCCGACGAAATTCGTGTGTCTACAACCATGTTACGAAGAGAGAGGGAGGGAGAATAGATTTGAGGAGAAAAACTCCTTTTATTATCTCATCAATCTCATCATCATTACATAAGGCTACCTCTCCTTATATAAAGAGAGAACACACATCTTTATATTACCATAACCGAGGTGGGACTAATAGAATACTAACACGTACACTACATCTAATATGAAGTAAATGAAAAGACCGACTAGTCAAGTAAAAGTAAATCAATTTGATTTACTGCATTCTTTATACGTTTGATACAAACAGGTTAAAGTAAATATTTCTTCGGTTTTACTTTATTAGTAAAAACGTTGACCGGGTAGAAATGTTGACCGGGTAGAAACGTGCCATTAGAGATTTTGTAGCCTCTCACCATAGCAGTCTTTCCCATGAACTTTCACAACATATAAAAGCAAAACAACTAGCTCTCAATTATTAAGCATTTAACTATTCTGAGACCATTTTTGCTACAAGCAATGCTAATTGTACAATCTTCATTAACAAACCATACCCTTGAAGTGGTGGTGGGGTCCAAGGCTCAGTGCTTGACTGATTCATCTGCTGCACTTGCTTACGGCCCAATCGTTGGCTACCACGTCGTCCAAAACAAAATGCATAATTGAGCGAGCGGAGTTAGGTAGCCCACAATTGGACCGTAAGTACGTGCAGCAAATGAATCGATTAGCAAAATAGAAATGCTACTCAGCCTGAAGATTTCTTCCGAATTCACTGGCCCGATTAACGTGGCAGCGCACAACTGGTTAACTTTTCAGCCACTAGTTGTGCGTTGCCACGTCAATCAGGCCGGCGAATTCAGAAAAATCTTCAGACTGAATAGCATTGCTCTTAGCAAATATGCTCATCACCACTTCCCTTAACCATGAGAGCTCTGCTGCCTCCAATCGGATAGAATGGGGAGAATCTAACCCTCTTTTAAACTATACAAACAGCCAGAAGTGTAGGGTGTGGCTGTTGGTAGGTGCTATTTTCTAAGGAGAAAAGAACAAACTCGTTGGGAGCCAGGCCCACATAACCACCTAATCCCATATACTAGATTTTCTCTTTCATCCCCCCATTGGCACAGGGATTTCAAAACCCAGAGAGAAAGAGAGAGAGAGAGAGATTCCCCCAATCCTCCAATAGCACTAGGCTCTGTTCTTCCTTTTTCATTGGAGAGAGAGAGAGAGAGAGAGAGAGAGAGAGAGAGAGAGAGAGAGAGAGCTACCCCCAAAGATCCAATAGCACTAGGCTCTGTTCTTCCTTTTTTTTCCCATTGTGGTTTCATAAATGACAATAAAGAATCATAAACCCCAGCCCAAATCCCAAGTTGGTGATTCCCCTTTTGTCCTTAACAAGAGAAAAGCAGACAGATGATCAATCAACAGGAGGTGAAATTAACATTAAAAGCACTGTAGCCGTAGCTGAAAGTCCACACTTAGCAACATTAACCGAGAAATGGAACCCACTAATGATCTCCCAAAGCGAACACCATAGCACCTGACTCGAATCGAACCGCATTCGATCAGGTCGAACCCACTAGACCCAATCAGAACATCCAAGGAGTCGAGTCAATTGCAGAAGAGGACCTCCCAGATGTCGGAGAAGACCTTGAGAATGACGGAGTGGTGGCGAGGGGAGTTGAGCGAGAGGTAGGAGCGGAGGAGGCGCTCCAGATCCTCGGCCCCGAACAGCTGCCGCTCCACCATCATCTCCACCATCGAGCTCCGGAAATCCCCGTACGGGTCGCTCGACCGCTTCACCACCGCGAAGCCGCCGCCGCCGCCGCCGCCCCCCACCTTCCCCCAAGACAACGAGACCAGCGGCCGAAACCCCTCGCCCGAACCTCTTCTCGGCCGGCGTCGGGAGGACGACTTCTTCCTCTTCGTCTTCGCTTTGTTACTGTGGGAAGAGGGGCGCTTGTAGAACCCGGAGGAGTCAGAGGAGAAGCTCCTCGACGAGAAGAACGTCTCTGTTTCCTCTTCCTTCGCCTCTCCTTCTTCGCTGCTGAAGAACCCTAGTCCGCCGCCGTCGTCGTCGCTGTCGTCGAGAGAAGAAGAGCTTGTGAATCCATAGGCATTTGACAGCAGCTTCTTCTTCTTAGTGGTCTCCTTCTCGGCGCTTTTGTTCTTGGTTTCCTTCTGCTCCTCCATCCGTTTGGAGGGAGAAGAGGGAGAGCCGGGAGGGCACGTCCTCCCCTCCCCCTCGCCCGTCTCGTAGAGCGCACCCGTCTCTCTCACCCTCCTCTCCTTCTTCTTGCTCTTCGGCATCGGAGGAGGGGGGTAGGCTTCTGAGGAGCGGGTGGGCCGGCAGCCACCGCAGTCTATGGAGAACCGGGCCGACCGGTGGTGATCGCCGGGCGATGAAGAGATGGACCGGGAGCGGTCGAGGGTGTGTTGCAGGCAGAGCGCGTCGTCGGGTCGGTGGCGGAGGTGGCGGGGGATGAAGACGGGCTCGTGGGCGACGTCGGTCGAGAAGGTCCTGCTGCTGGTAGGGGTGGCGGAGCCCAGGATGCTGGAGGTGCCGGTGGAGGAGCCGCAGGCGGAGCCGAGAAGGGTCGAGGCCCGAAACATGCGAGCCAGCCTCTGTTTCAGCTTGCTGCTGCTGCTGCTCTCCATCATCTCTCTCTCTCTCTCTCTCTCTCTCTCTCTCTCTCTCTCTCTCTCTCTCTCCACTCTCTCTCTCTCTCTCTCTCTCTCTCTCTCTCTGTTTCAAATCGAATAACAGAACGAGAAGAGAGTTATATAGCGGTGCACTGTACATAGAGTAGGGTAGCGGAATGAATGTCGTGACTCAGGGCGAGGCGGGTCAGATGGGTTTGACTCGGGTTGAAAGTACTGTAGCGGCTCAGTTTAGTGGATCACTTAACCTACACAGGGACTACATAATGACCAAAATACTCCATTACTGTAGTGAAAACTTGGATGAGAGAGTAACCATCTGCTACAGTGATACGGGTCTAAAATAGCCCATATAAGGAAGTAATTAGGGATGCCAACGGGTCGGGTTTAGGATGGGGTAAGCTAAATCCGATCCGTACTAAACCCGGTAGACGTTTTTTAAACAATTCCAAATCCATCCAAACCCATTAAATTCCATCCCAAACTCATTCCAGTAGAATCGGATCGGAACAGGTAACCCGCTAGAGGGCAGTTTTGTTGGGAATAAGTGGCCTCAGAAGTGGATGAAGTCGGCGAAATGATCTAGTCCGGCTGACTGGTTGCGCAGAAGTGCTACCCGAAGTCAGAAGTGGCATTTCTCTCGCCTACTCAATTCCTCCAAAAGAGCTCACCCCACGTCCGAAATAAAAGAGCCGAAGTGGGACTTCGCCCACGTGAAAAAGTAATTATTATTGATACGTCAACGTCACTTCTGCATCCCATTTTGCGTGCTCGGCAATAACACTTTCGTGCAGTACAATTCAACTAAACAAACACCGAAACTATCAGAAGTGCAGTTCAGTGAATTGTCAATTCCCTGAAACCAAACAAATAAACTGGCACTTCCAGGGTGTTTGAGAATAAGCACGGCTCCCAGGAGTTGGTGATCTTGAAGATTATCAATCTGGTGAAACTTTAGGCCACGTGCACAGCATTGCAGGAAGCTTAGCGAGATGAAATATTAACTCTTTGTGGATAGTTTAGCTATTCTCGTGGTTCTTCTGTATTTTTCTGTTCATTTTCTGTAACTATTTTCCTTTCTAATGAACGGGTAGGGGTCCATGCCAACCCCCCCCCCCCGAAGTAAGAATTTCTCAAAAAAAAAAAAAAAACCAGCACTGCTATTTAGAAAACTGGCGGTTCATCAAACTGCACTTCTGGTAATTCTCACACTTCCCTGGACATATATATACGTAACCAAACAATCACTAGACCCGTTTAATTGCGATCCCTAGAAGTAATAGCAACTGAAAGGAGCAGAGGATGAACAGTGCAATTAGTAAACATGGGCACATCTCTTATTGACAGGATTGAATGCTCGAATGGCAAGCAATAAGGTCTTGATAAGAACTTAGCATCCGAATGGCAAGCAATAGGGTTGGAACCCAGACAAGAGGATGCAGCCCTTTAATGATCGACATGATGCGTAGAGGGAATTGTATGTTCTTTTGGTAGAGATTCCTTCTTTCCTTAGCAAAGGGGATGTTCTTTAAGATGCAACGAACTCCATCAATCCTTTAACTGTTCTGCCCCCATCCAAGAAACCCATTGGTGTCTCGTTTCTTGATGCCATTAATGCACCATTCCTTCATAGAGGTGGCAGTCACTGTCCTGCAATAACTTGGGCCTCTTTCTCCATTGAAACAGGGGTGGTGGCATTTCAAATCCGAGAGTGAATGCAATTCGGAGAAATGCTATTCAGCCGAAGGTTTTTCCGATTCCGCTCAGCCCGATTGACGTGATCATGTGCAATGGATGGTTGAATCTCATTAGTAACATTTGAATCAGGCATTGCGTCAATCACACGCGGCGACATCGATCGGGCTAAACGCAATCGGGAAAACCTAAGGGCTGAATAGCATTTCTCATGCAATTGGTCATATCATATGGGCTTTTAATTCCCCACAGGCTTTTCCTTCTCCTTGTTTGCCCTCCTCTTTCTTGAAGGGAGAAGGACGAATCATATATACCCTTAGAAAGGGAGAAGGACGATTCATCCTTATAGTCGACCCCATCATGATGGGATGATGATGGAGGATAATTCGGCGGAGTTTGACTTCATGTTTCCATTATCTGATCATACCTCTGTCATCTGTGTTGAAAAGAGATTAATAGTTTTAAATATTATTGGTTTAAGCAATAGATTTTAATGGGCTATTACAATGTTTTCTTATTAACATCATAGGGAACTCTTAATGAGCAGTCATTATAGATGTTACAAACCTTTGGGGGAAAGAATCTCTGCTTCATCTTTTTCTCTTGAGCTTTTGTGTTGAAGTTTTCCATATTTCATTTTGTATTTGCTGGATTCTCGAAAGGAAGATCGGCATTACACTAACAATTCGGTCAGTATATTATGCCACTGGATGAATTGAGAAAAATAAAACTATAATAAATCATTAAAATGGGTTTATTAACATGTATCTAATGAGATTAGAGCGAATGTCATGACGTGATTATATGTGGTCTGACTATGAGGTGGCGTAATGGTTATGGTTCCATGCACAATTGCATTCATGTACCATTTTTTCGACTTCTAAGTCCTTTCTAATACTAATTTGGGGGACTTAGTGAGAGGTCCCTAACAAGAGATTGGTTTAAGGGAAAACAGCCAGCAAGATGGTGCTGCATCAGGTCCCTCCCGAAAAGGATGCAACAAGAGCAAGTCTCACACGTGACGTTTATCCCTTTTTAATTACCAAACTGCTCCTTAGTGCTGCCCCTCCATCCTTGTCGCTATAGGATTTAAACCACGGATTTGCTACAGTGATTTTACTATAGCATTTTTGAGACGATTACACGAAAAAATAAATTGCTACAGTAATTTCACTGTAGTAAAAGAATAACAATCTGCACAGATTAATCGTTACTCTACAAAGATTGTTACTCAATTTGCAAGGATTGTTACTCTTTTGCAACAGTGATTTCACTGTAGCAAAAAATAATTCCCAGACAAGATTTCTCAAAAAAAAAAAATTGCTACAGTGATTACACTGTAGCAAAATAGTAACAATTTACACATATTGTTACTCAACAAGATTGTTGCTCAATATGCTTAAATTGTTACTCGTTTGCTACAGTGATTTCACTTTAACAAAAAAAACGACAATATTTCTCACAAAAAATTTGCTACAGTGATTTCACTGTAGCAAAAGAGTAACAATTTTCAAATATTGTTACACTTTTTGCTACAATGTTATTGTTAGGCTAGGACCGGTACCACATGCGTTGAGGATCCTACTAGACGATACCGGATGAACAATCCGATACCGAATCGTTCCGACCATGTGAGTCAACAAAGATCAATTGTAAATGACGATTCTCCGACGAATCGATACGGAACAAGTAATCCAACACAAATAAAGAAATAGCAAAGCAAGAAAACAACCACAAACCAATCACATAGAGAGAGTCGAGAGATTTACGTGAAAACCCTTGTAGGAAAAACCACAGGCAAAGAACGAATAAACAAACAGAATTACAAGCAACACTAAACTCCAACGAGATAAACTCTCTTCACTGATAGCACATTTTTCTTGTCCAAATCCTCTTCAAGTCTCCCTCAAAATAAACGTCTTCCACACTCACCTCCCTAAACAATAAACACATTTATATATTAAGGGAATATGTTACATAAGCTTTATCCCGAATTCCACTCAAAACAGCTCAAACAAAAAAGTCAAAATGTGCATTACTTGGGCTGGACCGTGCACGACCGCCTATAGCCATGCAATCTCACTTTTTTGCTAAAGGACGTGTCGAGAAAATTGGGCTCCAGGTCGTGCGCATCAACCGACAGTCATGTGCACGACCACCTAGGGAGAGACGCATTCATTCTTTCGGATGACGCATCGACTTTTTCGGAGGGGGCTAGGTCATGCGCACGAGCTGTAAAGATCGTGCGCACGTCCCCCTAGAATCGAGTCACATCTTCAACAATCGATCTCCACCTTGGCAAGAAGTTCGAATGAAAATCTGATCGTCGTCTCTACTTGCAGCCTAACGGTGCCCAAAGATGCCTCCTTGGCATCCCAAAATACATCCCGATGACGCCCCAAAGCACCCTAAAAGTGTCAGCACCCCAAAGGTGCGAAACTCCTTAAATCATCTTGACCAAGCTCAAGCAATGCCTGAACTTAGTCTATGGAACCACTTTCGTCAATATGTCGGCAGGATTATCATGTGTGGAAATCTTCTTCAAAGAAAATGTCTTCTTCTTGATATGATGCCGGACAAAGTTAAAACGGATATCAATATGTTTTGCTCATGAGTGGTGGACCGGATCATCGGTCACCAAATAAATAGCGCTCTAGCTATCTGAAAGCATCTCCATACTAGAGTGCGAAAGATCGAACTTGCCCACAATACCCTATAGCCAAATTGCCTTATTAACATCTTTCATAATGCCCATGGATTCAGCCTCTATCATTGACAGTACAACTATGTCTTGTAAGATGGCCTTCCAACTTGTCAGACCATCTGCTAGCGTAAACAAATAACATGTCATAGACCGACGTCTATCCAAATAGCCAACATAGTCTGTATCAACATATCCCACTGTATCTCTAACTGACTCACCATCCCGCTGAAAGAGTAACCACAAGTCCAATATACCCTAAAGATACCGTAATATCCACTTCACTGCCTGTCAATGCTCTTTCCCCGGATCGATCATGTAATGACTGATCACACTAACCGCCTGTGCAATATCTGGACAAGTACACATCATGACGTATATCAAACTGCTGACTGAGCTCGCATATGGCACACAAACCATATAAACATGCTCGTCATCGGTGCTAGGAGACCGTCTCGCTGATAGTTGAAAGTGTGCAGCAAGGGAGATACTAACTGGCTTATCACTACCCATCCCATAAAGAGAAACTACCTTCTGAAGATAGCTCATCTGCATCAAACGAAGTATATCATGCTTCCGATCCCTATGAATTTCAATCCCAAGAATTTTCTTGGCACCACCCAAGTCCTTCATCTTAAACTCATCGCTCAACTGAGATTCCAAGACGTCGATATCTGACGTGCTCTTTGCAGCAATAATCATGTCATCCATATATAAAAGATAAAATATCATAGAACCGTCACAAAGCTTCCTTAAGTAAACACAGTGATCATACTTACTTCTAATATACTCATGATTCTCCATGAATGAGTCGAATATCTTATACCACTGTCTTGGCAACTGCTTGAGGCCATACAATGATTTCTTTAATCAACAGACATGGTCTTCTTTACCTTCAATCATGAGCCACTCAGGCTGAAGCATATAGATTAACTCCTCCAACTCGCCATGTAAGAACAATGTCTTCACATCTAGTTGCTCTAGCTCAAAATCAAACAGAACCACTATAGCCAAAAAAATACGGATAGAAATGTGCTTCACCACATGTGAAAAAACCTCATTCTAGTCGACGTCTTCCTACTCTAAGTTGTCTTTAGCGACCAATCGTGCCTTGTAGCAAATATCGTCTGGAACCTTTTATTTTTTTTCTTGTAAACCCACTTGCAGCCTATCATTTTTTGCCTTCTGGGTCTCGCAACAAGCTCTCATATCTAATTCTTATGAAGAGACTTAATCTCTTCACCCATGGTTTTGCCCCACTCAACGCAATCTATGTCTTGAACTGCCTCTCTAAAGTGATCGGCTCATCACCATCAACAGGGGTAGTGCATAGGCAACTAACTTCTCATACCCGTATCTGACTAGAGCTCTGGTAGTCTGCTTCTGCCTGCCAGCAACAACGGACTGTTGCCTTGGAATCTAAAGTACCTCCTTTGAAGTAGTCATCTCTGTCGGAGTAGTATACCCTACCTCTGTAGAAACAATAGGAGCCTATATCTCCATATGTAATTGATCACTATGACTTTAGCCCTTATGACGACCAAGATCCAATAGCTAATAGCCAAGAGTCAAGACTCCTGAGGTTGGGATGCCAAGATGGATGAGGTGAGGTGAGGTAAGGTGTACAAGGCCACGAGTTAACCCCACATCGCCTGGAGAGAAGGAGATCCTGAGCTACTTAAATAATTTCCCTTCCCAAACATATAAGACGCATTTTAAAATCGTGCGCCGCTACGGAATTCGTAAGAACTCCGTCGTTAAGCATGCTCGGGCGAGAGTAGTACCAGGATGGGTGACCCCCCTGGGAAGTTCTCGTGCGGGCACGGGCAAAGCCGACAATATCTTATGTGTTTGGGGCGGATGTTACAGGCCTCAAGATCGATCTCTAACCTAGACCTGCTGGAAGTCTATAGCTGAGTCTCATTGAAAGTCATATCTCTGCTAGTAATAAAGCTACATGATTCTTGGCATCAAACACTGTACCCCTTAACTCCGAAAGCATACCCCAAGAATATATCATTTTTCGTACGTGGATCCAACTTACTACCTTTCATTTAACAGTAAGTTGAACACCAAACACTCGCTAGAACGAGTAATCCGTCGGTTTACCTGAACAAACCTCCTCCAAAGTTTTCAAAGCAATCACAGTAGCTGGTGATCGGTTCACCAAATAGCATGTCATATTCATGGCCTCTGGCCAAAACTCTTTACCCAAGCCTGACTTAGAGAGCATGCAGCTTGCTCGCTCGAGTAAAGTATGGTTAATCCTCTCTTGGTGTCATTCTACTGAGTTGTCTTCCTGACCGTGAAGTGGCTGGCAATGCCTTCCTCCTCACAGTACTGTTGGAACTCCTTTGATGTAAATTTTTCCTTATTGTCGCTATGGAGACACTTCAACTTCTTGCCAGGTTGTTTCTCCATCAAAGTCTTTCATCTTCAAAATATTTCAAACACTTGATCCTTGATCTTCAATTTGTAAACTTAGACCTTTCAGGAATAGTAGTCCATAAAAGAAACAAAGAATCTCGATCCTTCTTTAGAAGCAACTCTGAAATTAAAGGATCTCAAATATCTGTACGGATGTAATTTAATGTTCCCTTCGTACGATGAACTATCATACCAAATTTGACCCGATATTTCTTTCCAAACACACAATGCTCGCAAAAGGCAAGCTTGACATTCTTCACACCTGAGTGCAAATCTCGCTTACTCAAATCAGAAAGGCCTCTCTTACTCATATGGCCTAAACTCTTAGGCCATAACAGTGATGAGACTGGCTCTCAATCTTCTACTGAAGTAGAAACTGATGCACTACTTATAACAATGCTCCCAGAAAGAACATAGAGACTTTCGATTATGTCACCCTGCATAACGATCATAATCCCTCGAGATACCCAAAGAACTCTACCTTGAGCGGTGAACTTGCAACCCAAAGAATCTAGAGTACTAAGAGAGAAGAGATTCTTCTTCAAATCTAGAATGTATCAAACATCAGTCAAAGTTCTAACAATGCAATCATGCATACGGATTTTGATTTTTCTCTTTTTGATGATCTTTCATGTGAAATCATTATCCATCAAGATCGAACCACCATTCACCTTCTAATAGAATGAGAACCAATCCTGATTAGAACATATATGGTAGGAGCAACTAGAATCTATGATCCACTTATTATTCATATCCCTTCGTACTGTGACTGATAAAACAACATCATCTGACAGATCCTCCGTTACGTGAGCTACATCAAACTATGCCTTAGGATATGCACTCTTCCCAAAGTATTCCCTTTCGCTTTCAGCTTAGGATAATTAGACTTGTTATGACCCCTTTTGTAACAGTAATAGCACTCCACGTCTTTCCTCAGTCAACACTTAGATTTAGACTTTCCTTTGGAAGAACCTTTGTTATCTGACCTTTATCTTTCCATAAACAAGTCAGAACTCTATGTCTGTGACTCCATAACCAATAGCTTCTTCCTAAAATCATTGGACATTGATTCGCTGTGACTTCGTCCAATTCAATGGTCTTCATCCCATAGAGCATCGTCGTAACGAGGTACTCGAAGTACTTCGATAAAAAAGAGAGAAGGATAAGGGCTTTGTCTTCTTCTTTGATATCTACTTCATTTTTCAAAAATTCAGACATGATCCGATTGAATTCATTAAGGTGCTAATGGATGAAAGTACCCTCCTTCATACGAAATATGTAAATATACTACTTCAAGCATAACCAGTTTGTAAGAGACTTCGTCATGTACCAGCTTTCAACTTTCGTCCAAATCGTCACCGCAGAACTCTCAGACATGACGAGAAACTTGATCTCCTTCCCCAAACAAGATCGGATTATGATACAAGCATGAATATCAAACTCTTCACAATCCTCCGTCGATATAACTACAAGATTCGCCTTCGAACCATACAGAGTTTTATGAAGACCATGTTGAATCAACAGATCTCTAACGCTAACTTCCAACAAGATGAAGTTAGACTGTCCATCAAATTTCTCTATGTTGATCTTGAGATTCGACACCTTCGATAAGTTGGTTACCATGGTGATTAATCAAGAACGATAAGCCTTGCTCTAATACCAATTTGTTAAGGATCTTACTAGATGATATCGGATGAGCTATCTAATACCAAATCGTTCCGACCACGTGGGTCAACAAAGATCAATTGAAAAAGATGATTCTCCAATGAATCAATGTGGAATAAGCAATTCAACATAAATAAAGAAATAGCAAAGAAAGAAAACAACCACAAAGCAATCATAAAGAAAAAGCTGAGAGATTTACATGGAAACCCTTGCGAAAAAAACCACGGGTGAAGACGATCGAATGATCCACTAAAACGAAAAACCAAACGAAATTACAATCAACGCTCAACTCCAACAAGATGAACTCCCTTCGCCGAGAGCACCTCCTTTCTCCCCAAACCCTCTCCAAGCCTCCCTCAAAATAAATAATTTTTTTCACACTCACTTTTGCAAACCGTAGACCTCTTTATATATCAAGGAAATAGGTTACATAAGCTTAATCCTGAAATTTCCCTCAAAACAGTACAAACATAAAAGTCAAAACATGCATAACCTGTGCTACCTAGCACGTGCACATGACCTAGGAAAGTCGTGTGCATGATTGCCTGTAACCAGTCTCGTCTTTTTGCAGAAGGACTTGTCGAGAAAATCGGGCTTCAAGTCATGTACACGACCACCTGGGGTGAGACATGTTCATCCATTCAGATGACGCGTCAAATTTTCCGAAGGGGGTTGGGTCGTGCGCACGATCTGTCCAGGTTGTGAGCACGACTTCTAGAGTCGAGCCAAATCTTCAACAACATGTACAGCTTCACAGCCCAACGAAGGGACCCACAGCCCTGCTTGGGGTCCACGAGTCCAACGGTGGGACCCGCAGCCCTACCTGGGGCCCACGAGTCCAACAGTAGGACCCGCAGCCCCTGGGCCCACGAGTCCAACAGTGGGACCCGCAACCCTGCCTGGGGCCCACGAGTTCAATGGTAGGACCCGCAGCCCTACCTGGAGCCCACGAGTATGACAATAGGACCCACAGCCCTGCTTGGGGCCCACGAGTCCAATGGTGGGACCCGCAGTCCTGTCTGGGGCTCACGAGTATGACAATGAGACCCGCAGTCCTGCCTGGGGCCCATGAGTACGACGGTGGGATCCACAGCCCTGCCAGGGGCCTACTTACACTATCTGGGGTTTGGTAAATCCCCTCGGAATTTACTAAACCCCGGATACTATAAGGAATATTCTTGGAATATTTTCTAGATGAACCAAACTACTATAAATAGCAAACCCTGTAAATTATTCCAGATCCCAAATTCCAGACCAGAAACCCACTTTCTGTTTTCCAAAGCTCCCAGAGCTTTCTGATTTTTAGACTCATTTTCCATTCTCTGATTACTTGTAAGAAGTACTCCTCAGCCTGTCGAGAGTAGCTTTACTATTTACTCAGAGACAGTGGATTCAAAGGTTGCGTCTTACCGCACGGAGACGTAGGCTTCGGCCGAACTTTGTCACCATATCCTGTGTCATCTCTTCTTCTACCTTTCTACTCTACAGTGCTTGTGTGACAACCTAGCAAGTCACAACTCAGCGCTTCGAAGTGAGCCACATCCCGAAGGATCAAACCTTCACTCGACTGTTGGATAAGGGTCAGGTACGATGGTCGAAATACTCCCCCATATTTATCACTAAAATCGATCTGTCAGAGGGGCGTACCAATCAGACATTACCCCTATTAATATTTTCAACGGTATATATATATATATATATATATATATATATATATATATATATATATATATAGGGTCCCGATCCAGTGAGAAACTCTTATATGTGAAACCTTGTGCGAAACTAACCTAGAGGTTTCAAAATTTAATGAAACTTGGTAGGTATGCTACCTATGCCATTTTGATCATCCTCACCAAAATTCATCAAATTCTAAAACCCCTAGGGGCATCAAATGTTAGAAGATTTGTTGATCGGTCATAAAAACCGTTAATTTAATTACCAAATTTGATATCCCTAGAGGTTTTAGAATTTGTTGAATTTTGGTGAGAATGATCAACTTGGCATAGGTAGCATTCCTACCAAGTTTCATCAAATTCTGAAACCTCTAAGTTGGTTTCGCACAAGGTTTCGCATATAAGAGCATTCTCACTAGATCGGGACCATATATATATATATATATATATATATATATATATATATATATATATATATATATATATATAGGGAATAAAGTACACAGTCCTCCCAACTAGCCAACACGCTAGTCCTCCCTTCAATTTGGATACCACATGGCACTTTTTAACCCCGTTATTAAATTAACCATAGCAAAGATTATTTACCCACTACAGTTTACCGTTAAATTTATTGATCGTTGATCGGGTTGTTTTAAGGTTTTTTTTTAGAATTTTTTTAAAATCTTGATCTAGGTAGAGTGGATTGACCATCCATAAAAAAAAATATGGTTAAAAATTGTCATGTGGCACCCAAATTGATAGGAGAACTAGCGTGTTGGCTAGTCAGGAGAACCGTGTTTCCTATTCCCATATATATATATATATATATATATATATATATATATATATATATATATATATATATATATATATATATATATATATATATATATATATATATAGAGAGAGAGAGAGAGAGAGAGAAAGTGAGAGAAAAAGAGAGAAAGAGAAAGAGGATACGGGGTATAGGTTGGCGGCCTATTTTGAATGGACAGGCGCCCATTTGATACCCGGAACCCCTAGGAGTATTAGAATGTGCTAATTTTTTGCAAACATAAGCACCTTACCTTAGATATAACACCCACAAAAAATCAACATTAATTGTCTAAAACTTTTAAGGGCATCAAATGTTATATTTCAGATTAACGGTTACAACGGACGTTCGATAAAACTTCTAACATATGACGCACCTAGGAGTTTTAGAATGTGCTGATTTTTTATAGGTGTTCTATCTAAGATAATGTGCTTACGCTCATAAAAAATTAGTACATTATAAAACTCATAAGGGCTTCAAATGGGTGGCTTATATATATATATATATATATATATATATATATATATATATATATATATATATATATATATATATATATATATATATATATATATATATATATATATATATATATATATATATATGAGAAATGGGATGCTGCCTATCAAAGCAGCGTTTTTGCTGCTTTGAGACATTGTTTGACCATCCTAGAAGTTTTGGAATTTAATGAAATTTGGTGAGGGTGTTGTCTAGGGTAAGATGATCATCCTCACAAATTTTCATCAAATTCCAAAACTTCTAAGAGGGTCAAATGGTCGAAGCAAAATGCTGCAGATTTTAATGGCGACTGCAGATGACTGATTTTGCTTCGACCATTTGAACCCCCTAGAAGTTTTGGAATTTGATGAAAATTTGTGAGGATGATCATCTTACCGTAGACAACACCCTCACCAAATTTCATCAAATTCCAAAACTTCTAGGATGGTCAAACAATGTCTCAAAGCAGGAAAAAATGCTGATTTGATATATATATATATATATATATATATATATATATATATATATATATATATATATATATATATATATATATATATATATATATATATATATATATATATATATATATATATATATATATATATATATATATATATATAGGCGTGCTAGGATGCGGCGTGCGGTGCGTGCGGCATCGCACCGCAGCCGTCTGATGCACCGCTGTGGTGCGTGCGATACACGCAGTGGTGCATCAGACGGCTGCAGTGCGACACCGCACGCACCGTACGCCGCATTTTACCATTTCTCTCTCTCTCTCTCTCTCTCTCTCTCTCTCTCTATATATATATATATATATATATATATATATATATATATATATATATATATATATATAGGGGAGGGATAATACTCTTACTCATGGCCTCTTACTCATATAGTTACCTATGATCCAGGCCGTCTATTAGATCCCGACGTACGGTTCAGATTAAATGGGGAGTTAAAGCAATGGTGTCCGCATTAAATGCCCGTATTAAAAAACCCATATTAAAAGCCCGCATTTAATGCGGACACCATTACTTTAACTCCCCATCTAATCCGAACTGTATGTCGTGTCTAATGGACGGCCTGGATCATAGGTAACTATATAAGTAAGAGGCCATGAGTAAGAGTATCCCTCCCCATATATATATATATATATATATATATATATATATATATATATATATATATATATATATATATATATATATATATATATATATATATATATATATATATATATATATATATATATATATATATATATATATATATGGGTCAGGATCAGGGGACACTATTTTTGCACTTAAATTTTTACACTAATTTTCAAATCATTAGATAGATGTTTCAGAATTTATCGATTTTTTGTGACCATAATCATCTTGTCTTAGATAGCACATTTACAAAAAATCAGCACTTTCTAAAGCCTCAAAGTACATCAAATCTAAAATTTTATCGACCATCCATTTTAATCATTAATTTGAAGAGCACATTTAATAAGTCTAGAGGCTTTAGAAAGTGAGCTGCGGGTATTTTGACCCGGCTAGAAGTTTTGGAACGACAGATTTTGCTTCTATCATTTGATGACCCTAGAAGTTTTTGAATTTGATGAAAATTGGTGAGAATGATCATCTTACCCTAGACAACACCCACACCATATTTTATCAAATTCCAAAACTTCTAAGGAGGTCAAATCAATCGCAACTCATTTTCTCCCCCGGCAGCTCACAACTCAACCAATCAGCCCTATATATATATATATGTGTGTGTGTGTGTGTGTGTTTTGGTCACGTGCGCGCCAATCATGAGCATCAAATGCGGCATGAAAAATTGCAGCCATCTATATATTTTGGACTTTCCCTCCAAAAAATTAATGTAAGTTTCCTTGGGGAATTTTCTATTTGAATAAGGCCATTGTTTTATATCTCGCATACTATACATGCATAATGGCTAGTCCATCTATATAACATGCTAAGATCGTTCGTGTTATTTACAACTTTACCACGAAAGAAATTTTGTGTTAATTATATTTTTACCACAAAAAGGAACGAATACAAAGGAATGGGCCAAAACTATGGTTAAACTGGCAATCCTTAGCCGCCAAATGAATATGATGGGAGTGGTGATACCCAGTGGGCCGGTATGTTGCCGCCGAAGACGATCCACTACAGTGCCGATAGGCATAGGCATACACTATAGGTTACACTGTAGGTGACATGGTGTACGGAGTGAGACCCACTCATTCTCAAGAGATCCACATCACCTTTTCCTTGCAGAACGTAGGGTGCAAGCTAGAAGCGACGAAGTATGCCCTAGTCCTCTCCCGACTGAGACCAACTATACCAAACTAGTCGATCTAAAAAAAACTCACTCGAGCCACCCAGGTACCTATCCCATTAGACGCCAAATCACAAGAAAACAAGAAAGAAACTACAACACAACCCATCCAACCCCCAAGTCCACAGTCCCAAAGTCAAACTGCTACTTGAGCTCAGAGCACAGCCCCTACAAACACCAGTTCCTCACCACATGAGACCCACATGGAAGCTCCGCAAAAGGTGGTCAAGGCCCGGGCCCTGCCTGTCCCCTTGCTCTTGTCATCAATGTCATCCCCCCCACCTGGCCTCCCCACTCCTCTGAAGCCCCATCTCATACAGTGTTGGTGCATCCATGGAAGCTTTTGGGTGTGATCGAGTGAGCTCAGAACAAAAAAGTCAGAAGAAAACTCCCATCACCATACTATTCTAACCAAGCAACAGGGGTACTCGTCAACCTCCCCTTTGTTGCCTTCCCCTTATCTCTTCCCTTCTCCCCCTCAGTGCCCTCTGCTGCTTTTTGTATGCACTCGCTTGTCCTCGAAGAATAATCTTAGAGAGAGGAGAGAGAGAGAGAGAGGACTAGTTCTCTCTCTACAGTGGCTTCGGGTGGTGGAACAGGACAAGCGAGTGGCGACACGTGTGACGGGAACTGAGCCCGGCCCGGCAGATACGACAGGGGATGCGACGAGGGGGGCACCGCTCCCCTTGTTGTCGTGTCCCTCCGCCCCTCTCGTGCATGGGTTTTTAAACACGCAGCGCTCGTCCCTCGTGTTTGCGTGCGAAGTCCGAAGTGTACGTGAGTGTGTGGTGGGTGTCCATCGTCATCCCAACGTACGTGTGGCGTGGATGTGGTGGGGCTTGGGAGTCTGGGTTAGTTACCAACTATTTTGTAGGTATGCTTTGGCTTCATTGAAAACCCCAACAGCTACAGTTCTAAGAAGGGAGAGAGAAGCAACAAACAAAAAGGATAAAAGGAAATTAATACTACTCCCCACCTCCCTCTCTCTAGGGTTTGGAGAATCAGTGCATGTTCACCACTTCATCAATAACTCCAATCGCAAGATTTTATCGTATATGTTTGAGTTGTTGAAAAACATATATGTTAAAAAACAAAAGGGTTATTGATGATAAGTCCTTCTAACATATGGTATTTAGAGATAAAATCAGTTAACATAGGTTATTGGGGTTAGGTCCTCCCGATTGGTAAATAACCAATTTACCCCTATGTGTAGGGTTACATGTGAGCACTAGTTCGATTTTGACCCATACGCGCAGTTGTACATGTAGATCTTGTTCGAGCATAACATAAATACTGTAGCAATTTTCACTATAGCCTTTTCTTTTAAAAAAAAAAATCTTGTTGGAAATTTTTTTTTTTTGCTACTGTGAAACCAATGTAGCAAAAGAATAACAATTTGTACAGATTGAGTAACAATTAATCTGTGCAAATTGTTACTCTTTTGCTACAGTGAATTCACTGTAGCAAAAAAATCTCATCAAGGGGGAAAAAATTGCTACAGTGAAATCACTGTAGCAAAAGCGTAACAATCTTTACAGATTTATTAACAATCTTTGTAGAGTAACTATCTGCGCAGATTGTTACTTTTTTGCTACAGTGAAATTAATGTAGCAATATTAATTTATTTTTTTGTGAAATCATGTTCCAAAAAAAATTTGCTACAGTGAAATCATTGTAGGAAATCCACGGGCAGAGTCCTATAGCCACTACAACATAACTTGTTATTTATGGGGGCCAAAAATGGCCGCTTAAATATTTAAGCGGGGGTGTGGCCGTCGAATATACCGGCCGCATCAGACTCCGTCGCAAAAGCTAATTGCATCCATGGCCGCCGAAAATGATATGCATATGTGACGTCGTGGATGGCCGTTTAAGATGTCCTTTATTCGGTTATTAATTACTGGCCCCCGAATATAACCATAATAGTAATATACGAAACTAAAAAAAAAACTGAACCCAGGTTTTACTTGCTGGCCGCCTTACAACCCTGCTAACTCTTGGCCGGATGTAAGAATCGAATCCAGGTTTTACAGGATGAAAACAGCTCGTGTGACCAAGTAAACTATAATTCAAATATAACTTAAAATGAAACAATTATAATTTAAACTAGGAATACCAGTATCCAGTTCCTGATCAACGCGGTGAGCAGCGCGGCGTTCACCAACGTCGAAGACCTGGTCGCCTTCGTCAAATGGCTCGACGACGAGCTCTTGTTCCTGGTATTCTTCGATGACATGCCCGCTCGATCGATCCATCCATCCATCGCCCCCGCAGCTCGATAACCAGTGGGGTGGATGCAGGTGGACGAGAGAGCGGTGCTGAAGCACTTCGAGTGGCGTGAGCGCAAGGCGGACGCGATGCGGGAGGCGGCGTTCGGGTATCCCGCGACCTGAAGAAGCTGGAGT